>CANTUT010000817.1:762500-1045000 GCA_947687605.1 Reutealis trisperma | reverse complement strand
TAAGTCTTTTCCATATTTATAAATAAAATTAATATGGCAACCGCCTAGAAATAAATTTTCAAAAATCAATCAATAAGTGCGAGCACTTTATCATGAGACTTGGTCTAAATGAATATTTTGATTTCTTAGTAGGCTAGATCAGTGTGAGGTCTAATAGATATTTTCATATTCTTCCTTTTTTAATTGTTCAAAAATTATTTTAATTTTTGGCTTAAATTAAAAAATAAATATGAAGAAAAAAAAAGAAGAGAGGAATTTTGTTCAATTATAAGTTTATACTCAATTACATAGTTACTGCAAAAATCAAAAGAAATAATTTGAACAATTTTATTGATAAAAAGGTCTTCTATAACAAAAATGAAATTTTCTTTACAATAATAATTTTACAAACCCGGTAATTTGCCCAAAATCTAGCAATATAATATTAGCTTGTATTAGTTGGATTCATGATTTACTTTCTCTTCAATTCCAAAACAATCTTGGCTCTTTGTTTGTGGAATAAAGACACTATGAGTGTAAGGATGCATTATTATATACTCGATTTTTGGTCTTTCTAGAATTTTAACTCGATTATCACTAGCGACTGAATTGTTGTTTTTTAAAAGAGATTATAATGTATAGAATAATAAGTTAATGCTACCCTGAAAATACTTTAAAAGGTTAAATTTGTCCATTTGAGTAATATTGCTCTGACAGTACGGCATCCCTAATTCAAATGAGTAATCTGAAATTGTAAGTAATGGAGAAATTGTTGGTTACATCACAAAAATAAGAATGCAATATATTTAAAATCATATTTGTATTCATCATGTAGCTTAGGGATAAGGTTCAATTATGCCCCTATGGTTTAGCTAATAGAGCACATTAGCACTCATTCTTTGCGCGATCTCAATTGAACGCTTCAACTATTCAAATCCAACAAATTAAACCCATTTTAACGCCTGACTTAACTTTTACTTACCAGACGTTTAGGGGGCTTAATTTTTTTTTTATTTCTCTCTCCTACCTGGACATAAAGTCTTCTCTCTCCTTCCATAAAATCATATCAGAATATTACCATTAAGAAACAAATGTTTATCTCTCTCCCTTAAAACTATTTTCCCAAATTAAAAACCCTAAAATTGTTGGTGAAATTCAAATCAGAAGGGTTATTCTTCTTCTTCTTCATCATCATCTTCTTCTTTGTCGTGAATGGCTTCTTCTTCTTCGTCCGCAAGTGTAAACACAGATTTTGCGCAAACTGTTGTTGAATATGATTATGAAGGGCCATGGAGATATTGCAAATGTAGAAGATATGGAAGAAGACTTAAAGCTCCTAGGAAGACGTCATGGAGCGAAGATAACCCAGGAAGGAGATACTTTGCGTGCAGATTTTGGAATGTAAGTTTTAATTTGAAATCTATTGTGTAATTTTTTTCTTATTAGGGAGCATAATTTTTTTTGTTTATATGTTGAATGATAGCCTAATCCATTGAAGAACCATTCATGTGGTTTTTTTGAATGGTACGATGAGCCAATGACTATGAGACTAAAGGAGTTGTTAAATAATTTGAAGATGGAGAATGAGATGCTAAGGCATGAAATGACAAAAATGGAGAATAAAGGAAAGGGTAACATTAATGATGAAGTGGGTGATTTGTGGGCAGAACTAAAGAAACTAAAGAAAGCTCATAAAAAAAGGGATGAAGAACTTATGAAGGCCAAAAGTAGAAGAACAGAAGCTTTTGTTATAGCCATTGTATCTTGGATAATATTGCTTTATTTTGTATTGAAACAAAAATGAATGGGAACATATTTTGCATGTTAGGTTTTGATAATTGCTGCAAAAAGTTATCCAATGTAATGACTGCAAATTGTTATGACTTAATTATGTAATATATTATGATTTAATGGTTTAGTATATTATTGATTAAATTTGTTTGTTACAGTTGATGTTGATTCAATGTTGATACAATGGTGTAGTGTGTGGCTTATTTTTGTTTTACAATTGTAATGCTTTGGCTGAGAAAAGGATAAATAAAAACAAAGCTTCTTTAAGACACTTGAAAAGATTATGAAACTTGTAATGAATAGCATATCAAAATTAATTGGTGTGTGCCTATAAAATTAAGGTCACTACAGATTGTTGTAGTCACTATTTTTTACAAAAAAAGAACATAATAATAATCATAATAATCACCCACAAAAACATTATAATGTATAAAGGTTCAATTCCTATTGGAACTTCTACAAATTAGTGCATCAATTTGCCCTAATTTCAACTTCAACTTCATAACATCCATCAACAAAATAATTAACATGTCCAAAAAAACAAAAATTAAATAAACTTCATTCATTAGGATGCATTCTTCTTTTTGTAATGATTTCTTCCAATCGGGTCCTCTCTCTCAATCTCCAATTGTCTTGTAGTAATGCTTGGGGCTGCTTGCCATTCTAGTCCTGATGGCCTAAATGGTAAGTCAGTTGCATAAGTAACATGTGATCCATCACCAATGAAGTTGATATTCCTTGAGTTGCTGCTTGTTGATTTCCTATTCCTTGTCTTGTTAATCTCTCTCTCATTAGGTATAGGAAATCTTGTTGTAGGATCTGTGTCCTCAATTGAAGGTTGAATTCCAGTGATAATCACCCTTTGAGTAGACATACCAAGCTGTATACACAAAATGAAAAAAGAAAAAAAATTAAACCAACCAATCAGCAGCCCTCATTCACTAAGACAGTCAATTTAAGTTGAAAATGCAAGCATACTTACATCGAATATTGTTTGACTAGTATTTTCATCAACCATAACACCAAAACCCCTAGGAATGGGCCTCGTACCTTGTGAAGATCCATCAGGGGTAGACATGATAGGAGTTTGTCTTATTCTTTGTTGTTGTCTGACCCTTGGTGGCTGACTACTTAACCCTTGCTTATGTCTTGTTCTTGGTGGCTCACTTCTTTGTGACTGAATAGTGTTTGAATGCTGCTGTGTTCTGACTAATGGTTGACTGAGTAGTGAAGTATGCCTATGAGAATCATTTGTCCCCTCTCTTGGTGCCTGTTAAAAAATTAAAAAAATATAAGTATAAACAATCTTATCATTGACTACAAAAAAAATCTAAGGAAAAACAACTAAAAATATGGATACTGACTCTGTTTTGCTAAGGACATATCCTTCTGTTGTGCCCCTCCTGTTGACATATGCCACATTTTTGTTGTTGATCTTTTCTGCTAAGTTTGGTTGGATTATTATTGCTATTGGGCTCATTACTTCCCTTCATCCTCTTCTTCCTTGGTCTACCAGGCATCTTCTCAATTGGTGGAGGTTTTATGCTTTCATACTCCTCAATTCTCATGAATCTCTTCCCAGGTACAGGTTGTAATACCTCTTCATATGAAGCCAAATATGTTTGCTTACTATACCATTGAGAAATCTCGTTCATTGGTTCTTTCTTCTTGTGATATAGTGCACAAATTGCATGTGCACATGGGGATCCCTGTGAAATCCCATGACCTACAAGTGCATAACTTTCTGTCTATAAAGACAGTGTGCTTGTCTTCACTTTCTTGTATCTCAAAGCCCACATCATTATCAAAAACTACTTCACATCTAGCAGCTCTGTGCTTGTTGTCTTAATATAACTTCATACAATTAGGACTGAAGTCATATCTCCATTTATCTACCATCTTCATATTATCCCTTATCCTATTCATGCACTGTAACCTAATATCTTCAAGCATGCTCACTATTGCCTTGTGTCTTGCATCTCCAATCCAAGAGTTAAAGCATTCAGCTATATTGTTATCCACCATATTGCACTTGCTTCTGGTACTAAAATATGCTATATACCAATTATGTGGAGCATACTTGATTAGATCTGAAGCTGCTGTCTTATTCACATCCCCAAGCTCTTTCAAATTGTCCTTGAATTCTTCATCAAATGTGCTCCAAGCACATATCCAAAACAGCTTCTTTAAGGCTTCTCCCCTCCATTTTTTGGACCAATTGGCATAGATGTGCCTAGCACACCATCTATGCTCAGCTTGGGGGAGAACCTATTCCATAGCTTTGCTTAACCCCTACATAAATCAAACACATGACAATAACACATACAAAATTAGTATATATTATCTAAGAAATAACAAAAAATAAAAAATAAACTAAGATCACATTGCATACCTTTTGCATGTCTGAAATTACTATTAATGTTCTTCCATCTATATTTAATGCTTTAACAAGCCACTGAAGAAACCACTTCTAGTTCTTAAAATTATCCTTATTAACCACACCCTAAGCAATGGGGTACATCTGATCATCTGCATCCTTACCCACTGCAGCCAAAAGTTGACCCTTACAAACCCCTTTTAGAAAACACCCATCTAATCCTATAATTGGTCTACACCCTTTCATCCACCCTTTTTTCAATGCATTGAAACAAATAAATATCCTTCTAAAAACCCTCTTCCCTTGTTCTAAATTTTCTTTGCACAAATCAATTTCTGCCAAAGTCCCTGGATTACTTCTCTTCAAGGCTGCAACATAAGCCTCAAGGAATCCAAATTCAACCTTGTAGCTCCCATTCAGTTCTTCAACTACTATCCTTTTAGCTCTCTTAATCATTGACATATTCACCTTCACTTTTAATTCATTCTCACATTCAAATTTAAGCTCTTTATTCTTTTTTTTGGGATTTCTGTATACCCTAGCCTTGATATGCCTAGCTATAAAATTGGATGTACAAAGAGGGTTTCTAAATGTCTTATAGCAATTATGTTCAGGGTTCAAGGTTTTGACAATCAAACCTGGATGATCACCATTTTTAGACACTAACACAACAAAAGGGCAGTTAGGATCAGTTACACATTTAGCCCTAATCCTATGTGGCTCATTAGGTTTTAATCTTAATTTAACCTGTCTAGCCATTGCATATCTTGCAATAGCTTCTCTTGCCTCTTTACTATTAGTAAATGACATGCCAAGTATAAAATAAGGCAACCCATCATTCTCATTATACATTACCCTCTCCCTAGGAACCTCATTCCCTACCCCATATGTAGTAGAATCATCACTACCCTCATCACCTTCACTTTCCTCACTATCATCCTCACTATTATCATCAGACTCACTCTCCTCACTATCCTCATCACTACTGCTAGTCACTGCATTTGTACCTTCAATACCATCAACATCTATATTTACATCTACCCATGTACTAAAGTCATAATGTACTAAATCTTACCCCACACCCTCATTAGTTGTTGTAACCCCTACTGAACATTGACCTCCAGCTTCATCCTCACTAAAGTGACTACACTGTGTAGGTATGTAGCAAGCAATAGGTACATCTACTGGGTCAACAGGTACATCTAGTGGGTCAACTACTGGTGGAGGTTCTAATGCTAACATGAGCTTATTTAAAAACACAGGAACATCTACCTCATGAGCTGCATACACATCTATCTCCCTTACCCAACTATTAGCTCTAATTTTATCTAACACTCTCCTAATTGATATGTCATCAGTAATCAATATAAGGCCATCATGCAAATTCTTTCCTGGTTCATGCACACAAATATCAGACACATTATGAAAACCTAATACTGTTTTATATCTAACCTTGAGATCATCAACACACATATAATCAATATCAAAATTGCACAATGTATCCACATCTCCATTAATGTATTTTAAGTTAGGATCATACACCCACTCACCCCCAAAAGTGGAAATTTATATCCACTGTATCATCCATTGTACCTTAATTCAAAAAACAAAAGGATAATTCAGAATGGTAATTGGAAACAAACAATCACAATTATTAAATTAACTAAAATTAATTACAAACAATTACAAATTAAATACATAATGACCAAATTTTATAAACAACAGCCTTAATTTATCATTATCCAGTGAACTAATAATTTCATTTCATAAATCCCTAATTTCTCATTACCTAGTAAACCCTGAATTCTGATTACAAAAGCCCTAAATTCTCATTGCCCATTAAAACCACAATTTTAATATTAGAAAACCCTAATTTGTCATTATCCAGTTAACCCCTAAATTCAATTTCAAAAATTCACTAATTTCTCAATTACCCACATAACCCCTAATTTTATATTTAAAAGCCCTAATTTTTCTTTACTCACAAAACCCCTAATTTCAATAGCGAAATCCCTAATTTTTCACTACCCAATAAAACCCTAATTGAAATTCAAAATCCCTAATTGTTTAATTAACAGTTATACAGCCTACAACAAATTCTTTAATTGTTTAATGTAGTCAAGAAAACCCAGTATCTTTCTATCATCAATGTACCCTACATTGTGGACCACAAACTCGAAATAATCAAACAAAAAAGAAGAGAATACAATATCAAATTTAACTCTCATACCCCACATGCATCCACATAAACAAACCCTACATGCACTAACAGAATCAAATGTGCCTTTATTAACCACGTACCTTTAACCAGTGCTTTTTAGTTGATATTGGCTTTTTCAATTACACAAGCTAGCTTTTACGAATCATTTGAAACAGAAATGGACAGAGATAGAGAAGCAATGAAGGAAATAGTATTTGGAGCGAGAATGCTTACACCACAGAGAGAAAGTGTAAAGATAGCAATCAATGGGTTTGTTCAGAGCGTGCTTAATTTGGCGCGCTCTCTCTCTCTCTGCTAAGTTAATTAATTTGTTTATGTCCAGGTAGGAGAGAGAAATAAAAAAAAATTAAGCCCCCTAAACGTCTGGTAGGTATATATTAAGTCAAGCGTTAAAATGGATTTAATTTGTTAGATTTGAATAGTTAAAGCGTTCAATTGAGATCGCGAAAAAAATGAATGCTAATGTGCTCTATTAGCTAAACCATAGGGGCATAATTGAACCTTATCCCTGTAGCTTATAGCTTATACAAATTAGGTAGAGCTACATTTTGTGAAATTAGCCCAAGTAAATTTAGGAAAATTAACCTTATTACTTGCCACGGCTGGTCTCCAAAGAGTCCACGAATTGCAATTATGAAAGGGTAAAGAAATTAATGTGATTAGAAAATGCAAACGTGCCGTTAGAAAACGGCCGTGATTGAAAAAGCTGACCTGAAAATGTCCCCAACCCACTCAAAGCAACGCAACCCCATTTTTGGTTTCATGGCAACCTTGCCTGCAAGGGAAGTAATCATGTTTCAACCTTTCTTGTACAGGACAATACCAGCTATACGTCCATCTTCTAAAATCAATCTCTGAAAGAAACATAAATATATATATATATATTGGTATCCATCTCATTCCCATCCACTTGTAAATGTAACAAGTAAAAGCATATAGCATTATTACAACTATTATTTAATATACAACATTATTTTACCTGATATTGAATTAGTCAAGAAGATGTAGGAATCCACTCATTTCCTTGAATGAAATTCTGTAATGAATACATGTTTACATGCTCTGCAGGAATTTGACTACTCCATGTTACCCTCTTAGACAAATTAGATCCTGGTCCGGTGTTCTGAAATTCTCCATAGTAGAGTGTTTTCAGTGCGAAATCACCAGACCAGGGCAACCACCCATCAGGTGTTATAAGAACTTCCAAGTTACAATTTAAGAAAACAACTCTCGAGTAATCCTTCCATGGCCTTCCCAAGTAATTCTTGTGTACGGCAGGCTTGCTATGGTATAATGCCATGTACTCCTCAGTGCCATTGATCAAACAATTTTGACACACAAAACCTGTTGATTGGGCAGGGTCTATCCTGCTTTGTGCTGTGATGGCATTGTTTTCACCTTTTTCTGGCCTTTCTTGTCTAGGACTGACTAAGATTACACAATCTTGAAAATATGCAGCTGAGTTTCCGAAAATAAAGTCCACATTGCCCTGAATATGGCATGATTTATAGTACTGGCGAAGTGAATGAGCATACAAAGTATCTTGATTGCCCAGGAATTCACAGTTCTCAATAAATGATAAATCACTGTCTGATCTAAAGGCCACTGCTTGGTGGGTGGGGGCTCCTGCTGCGTTTTGGAATGTTACACCTCTAGCCATGAATCCATCACCAAGAACTCCTACAGAAAATTAGAGAACATATCAGAACCAGAATAAAAAGGCTTGAGAAATTCATCAAGAAAAGCTTTTATGATACATTTTACTCGATTTGTTTTTTAACAGTAAGGTCATTTTACTTCAGAACAAAAAACAAATTATAGGATGAACTGCAAACTTAAAGAAATAAGTTTGAGACGGAAGAAAATGATAGAATATTTTACAAGGCAAAATAAGCAATTAAATACTGAAATCAGCATGCACTTGATCTCAGTCTTCACATTCTCTTGCTACAGCTAGGTTCCCAATGGATTAGAGATATGTCACAGAATGAGATGCAGACCACGTGATGGAGTATATTAAAATAATTTTAAAAACAAAAAAAGAAGATATCTGTACTAACTAAACAAGTATATGTTACTGCATGCATATACATTATATAATAAATCACAAATGACCTGCAGATTCTGTGGAGCTAGACTTTAAATAGATTATAGCTATATTTAATACGATACATAAAAGGTCATTATTACTAGAAAATCATCTTTAATTAGAACAGGGAAACAGACATAATACTGCAATACCAAAATTTAAAAAAAATATATAGCAGATTGCAGGCAACTTTCAATGACAGAAAAACTGTCAGTGCAAATGGGTCCAATCGCATGAAAGATGAGAAGAGAAGCCTTTTTCTCCCCTGACCATACAGTAAATAAGAGAATAAAAATGGCCAACTTACCTTACCAACAGTAGCAGACACATAATTAGTAACACTATGTTGACCACCATTCAATGACCCTGTGATGACTGTTTTTCCCATTCCATAGCCTAAAAAAACCACATTTTCAATCTGACGAACATTCATTGACCCGTAATGGCTGTTTTTCCCATTCCATAGCCTAAAAAAAACCACATTTTTCAATCTGACGAACTTTCAGTGACCCGTAATGACTGTTTTTCCCATTCCATCGCCTAAAAATACCACATTTTTTAAGTTGACCAACAATCAATGACCCCGTAATGACTGCTGTTACTTTGTGCTAATAAGGTGATTTTGGGTAGCGTTAATGTTGTGTTTTATGGCGCAGAGTAAAGAAAAGAGGATGAGAGCAATAAGAGAGAACAGGAAAAGAGAAGCAATGATGATGAAGAGTGAGCATTTGGATCTTAGATGTTTTTGGGGCTGAAGGCGCAGTCATGGCAATGGTGGTGAAGATGGCAGAGGAGAGTCTAAAGTAGTATTGGCTTACAGATAAGCATTATTGAAATGGAGCATATGTGATACAGCCCATGGAAACTTAAATTATGCATGAATTCAATTCAATTCAATTTTATTTTGTCAAATGGTGCCTACTGCCTAGTATTGTTTTAAATACAAGAATTGGCAACATTGAATTTAATTGAATTGAATTATTGAAAAATTTGAACTTTTATACTGGACTTAATAGAATTCAATTCTAACAATCTGAGTCGTTTCAAAAGAAAGGAAACAATATTAAAATGGAAAGATTTTGTAAAAATTTAATTCATTTAATGAAATTTACTTTTAAAAATTTCAAAATATTGTAATTTAAATTAAAAATTGTGCTTTTTATATAAATCTAAAATGATAAAATAATTAAATTTCCTTTATTTTTCGATTATTCTAGATAATAAAACTCAAATAAATTTTATTACTTTAAAATTTATTTTAAACATATAAATTCTATTATTAATTGAATTGAATTGAATTTCGGCAGTCAATTATTCTAAACTGTGCCTTAATGCTGATTGTCAAAGCCCTGTATTTTTACTTTGTCTTTTTCTATTAGCAGGTTAACTTTTCATACCGTTCTAATTACTTTCTAACCTCTGTAACGTATTATTGTTAAAAGCACAAAAAATTCTTGCAGCCGGAAACATCTTTTTATCTCATATACCCATAAAAAAAATAAGTAAATGTTGACTTACCAACTGTAGCCGAATTGTAAGTGGACATTCCAGGTTGACGGACTGTCAATGACCCAGTAATGACGGTTTTGCCCATCCCATCTCCCAAAAACACAACATTCTTCTTCGTAATCGGAATTCTAACAATTTCCTCATAAACTCCTGCCATTATATGCACCACAAACTTTTTCTCCGGTTGGTTATCCGGCGCCGCATTAACCGCCTCCTGAACGGTCTTATAACACCTGTTGCTACCATCTTCACAAACTGTCACGTCTGCCGTTAAGTTAGACGGGAACCCACCCTTAAATCCCAAATCACCACCCGACCCGGAATCTTCCCAAAAACCGTCCCGCTCCGTCTTGGGCTGGGTCCATGACCCGGTCTCGTTCCCATATATATCGTAAGACATAATCATGCTCAAGGCGTTACTAGTTAACGAGATTAGCGAGTCCAAAAACGCCATCGTTTTGTTTGTTTCTGCAGTCCCGTTAACATACTTCAAAGTGCCCCAGCAATCGGATTGATACACCAAAGCCGCACTCATCCAAGCTCTAGCGTCCTTGATCTTGCCACGTGGCAAAACCTCATCCGTTGATGCGATACGGTACTGGGAATTACCTAGCACTTCTAGGCAGCTTTGAGCTGCCATGGTTCGGTTTTGATTTCCCGCGGAGGAATCTAGAATGGACTTGACCATTGATTGGGCGGTTTTGAGGTTGGTGTTGGAGACATAAATTGCGGATTGGATGATTTGAAGTGCGGTTGGTTTTGGAGGGACATGATCGGAATTGTCCAAAGATGATTGACAGGTATCTGGGAATCTGGTGGCTTTGCAAGCCTGAAGAATCTGAGGTGGGATTGTGGTTGGTGGTTTTTGGGAATTGACGGAGGTGAAAGAAGAGAGGAAGAGAGAGAGAGCAAGGAGCGAGACCGAGAGGAGGAAAGCCATGGAAATAGAAAGAAATCCGGATTCTGGATTTAATGATTGGGAATTTGGGATGAGATGGTGGCATTATTGGTGTTATGGTAATTGCTTATTTATAGTGAAGATGATGAGAAGATGGTGTGGTTTTCCATTTTTGAAAATGAGTGTTTCAGTTGTTTTGTTTTGAATGGATGTGAAAAGGTAGTTTATCAGTAGAGCTGTCACGGGCTATTATTGGGTATTTGGAGGTTTTTGGAACATGCCAGGAAGGAAACTGGAACAGAAAGGGTTTGGGAGAAAATACATTTCAGTTAGAACTTGGAACAGGAAAACATATTCGTGGAATGGAGGAGTTTTAGTTGGGTCATGCTCGTGGCCACGGGAGTGAAATTACAGTCGGTGTATTAGGGACTGTTATATCATGGAAGCATGTTATGGAAACCGGGTCTCAAATATTAAATATAATATATATAGTAAAAGTTTCAAAAATACCAATTGGTGTAGTTGGTTAACTCAATCATCTCACCTCTCTAAGCTGTTGGGTTCAAATTTTAGTAGAAATTCTTTGGTTTTTTTTTTTTTAGCTATTCTTTATTTTCTTTTCAATTATTCTTTTCTTGTAATATTAACAGTCAAATTCTTTTATAAATTTTTATTTATTTATTTCTATAAAATTATTTGTTTAATTCTTTGTTATATTAAATTTGATAAGATTAATAGAGTTATTAAATATTATTTTATATTTATTTAAGTAAATTATTTAATACATCAAATAAAATTCATTATATATATATATATATATATATATATATATATATATATATATATATATATAATTTTTTAATTCTTTTATGATATTAAAATTTTGTTGTAATATTTATATTATTAAAATAATATCTAAAATTTTTTATGGATAGAAACTAATCTATGAAAATTTATAAATCTTAGAATATAAGTTAATCAGTAATAAAACATAAGTTCATATGTTATAAAACATAAATTCATCACTTTTAAATAATATACTTTATTTTCTTACTAGTATAACTAATAGATATATAGTTTACAAATGATAAATTTACACTATATATTTGATAAATCTATAAGTAATACATAATAAGTGGTAAACATGATTATTATACAAAATATATTTAACGGTTAATTTTCAATAAACCTACACTCTACTACTGATGAATTTATAGTTTATAAATGATGAATTTACACCATATATTTAATGAATCTATAAGTAGAAAAATTTTTATGATTAAAAATTAATCTATCAAAGTTCATAAATCATAAAAGATAAGCTCATCAGCTATAAACCATATGTTCATACGATATAAAGCATAAATTCATCACTTGTAAAAAATGTATTTTATTCTCTTATTAGCATAATTGATGGATTTATAGTTTACAAATGATAAACCTACATTATATATTTGATGAACCTATAAATACTACCTAATGAACTTGTTGCTTATAAGTGGTAAATATGATTATTATGCAAGCTATATTTAACAATTAATTTTCAATGAATCTACACTCTACTACTGATAAATATGCAGTTTACAAATGATCAATCTATAATATATAAGTAATAACCTGGATTTTTATTTATTTTATAAAATCTTATTTTGTACAGAAATATATTATTTAATTATTTTTACTAAAGTATAATTGAAATTTTTTTTTATGGAATTTTAGATTTATATGATTTGAAGGAAATATTTATATATATTTGGTTCAATGGGGATTTTTCTGTATTCTAAGATTCTGGAAAGAAAAAGAAAGATATGGTTTTTGGCATAAGTTTGAATTTGTTCAAGGATAGAGAAATGAGTGCATGGTAGAAATTGTTTTTTGGAAGTTGCATTGAGAGGGGCTAGAGATGCCACGAAGATGAGTGGGAAAGTTGAAATGGTAGTGATGATTGGTATTTGCTAAGGTTTGGATAGCAGATCTAGAATTAGATTGTGATCTCCTTTTATATGCTCAACTGAGAATCATATTTTGTAAACTAGTCCTTTAATCTTAACAGTTGCTTATTGGGAATGGACTTATTTTTAAATTCTAAAATCTTTGGAAAAAATGAGTTGTCCATTCACACAATAAACTGGTGTCCGATCAAATGGAATTCAATTTTTTTAATTCAATTTTTAACTGCTAAAACTTCTTTAATAGTGGTATGATAGTGTTTTTCAGCAACTTTGAATTGATCATTGGAATTACCACAATAATGAGTTTTTCCATCAATTTCTTCAATTAACATAGCACCCCAATGTTCATCACTAGCATCAGTCTATAAGATTCTTTTTCTCATGCTTGGCACCTTTAGAGGTGGAGGATTTTGAGCCATAATTTTTAATTGCTGTACAGCTTGAGTTTGTGGGGGTCCTCAAGGAGGGGCATTCTTTTTGAGCATTTTTTACAACTGATTGGTATATACAGAAGCATGTGGGATAAAATCCCGTAGATAATTCACAATACCTAAGAATTGTTGAATTTGCTTTATTGACAGATGCTCGACAGGAAATTTTTTATAATTCTTGATCAATGTGGGGTCCAAGTTGATATTTTCTCTGTTTGAAGATCATGCCAAGGAACTCCACTAATTCTTGTTCAGTCATGCTTTTTTTTTCCTGAAAGCATTATTCCATATTGATGGACCAACTGTTGGAATTGGGCTAGACGTTTTTCAAGGGCTTGAGTATCTTTTGAGAAAAGCAGGATATTATCAATGTAAATCAGAGTACTATGGAGAATGGACTCAAAAATTTGGAGCATGGCCTTTTGAAATAAGGACGGGGCCGTTTTGTGACCAAAAGGCTTAACTTTCCATTGATATTAGACCGTTGGTTTACATAATGCAATTTTATATCTATCTTTAGGGCGTATTCCAAACTGCCGAAATCCCACCTTTAGATAAATTTTTGAAAAAATATGAGCTTCATTGAGATGGGTGAAAAGAGAATTAATTTTAGGGAGAGGAAACTTATCATCTCTGAGGAAATGATTAAGTGGTTTGTAATCAATTACAAGTCTCTTTTTCCCACTCTTGATTTCAAATCTTTTCTCCATATAAAGTGCTTGGTATGCCCATAGTAAAGTGGCTGGTTCAATTAAACCATGTTTAAGAAATTAAGCACATTCTTCTCTGGCCAAAAGCAAATTAGAAGGACTTATTCCTGGATGAGTGGCTTTAGTGGGGTTGATTTCTTCATTAAGTTTAAATGGAACATTAGTGAAAAAGCTTTCATTCTTCCATAAGGGTGATGGATAAGAAAATTGAGCATGATTATCAGCACAAGACTGTTTAACGAGATCCCTAATCTGTTTAAAATTGTGTGAAACTTCACACAAAGAGAACAATTTTGGAATTGAAGTATAAGGTTTCGAAGATCTCTTAAATTTGATTCCCTTAGGAAGAATTTGAAGCCTTTTTGCCATCTTATAAACATCAAACCCAACAAGAATGTCTTTGTCTAGAAAGGGCAAACCAAGAACTTTGGTCTATACAGTGCACTCAGTAAAGAATTGAATTCTAATAGGCTTTTTAGTCCTAAGAAAGGTGGAAAACACTTGGCCATCAGCTGCTTTGAAGTACTCATGATGAATTTCCCAAAGAGAACTAGGAAGAATGGATGGATTTATCATAGTTTTTTGAGCTCATGTATCCATAAGCTTGTGAACTCTCAATTTTACATCCTCAGCATCCAATCATAGCCTTAGCACTTTTTGAGTTTAATGCATTATACGGAGCCATTGTGGTGGTCCCGCTAACCGGTTAGCGGGTGGGGGTTCAAGAGTAGCGTCCCCGAAAGAAAATTTTTTAGCCTTCAATTACATTGCCACTGGACATTCAAATTTCTCAAACTCCATACCAACAACCAATCTCTAAAAAAAAAAAAGAAAATCTCAAAAAATGTGCCAGGTGACACGTGGCGTGCCGCACGCCTTGCTTGCGACATGCTGCATAACCTGGTGCGGTGTCGCACAGGCCTAGTGTAGCGCTGCACTAGGTTTTGCAACATTTTGACCGCCCATGGGCCTCACTCGTACAGAAAATGACCTTTTTACCCCTTTCAATCCAATTTTCAGCCAATTTTGGCTCTACCACTCATGGTCTTTTCTCATTTTCATTACCTAAACTACCCTCACCCACTTTTCCTATAAATACCCCCCTTCATCCTTCATTCCAACACACCTCTTAAATTTGAGTATATTGCTATCCTCAAATTCTTCTCTTCTTCTCCCTCCAATCACTCTCTAATTAATTAATTAATCTTTTTAATTAATTAATCACCTCACCCTAACCAAGTTAATTAATCTTTTTAATTAACTAAAACTCTTTTTTTAATTAATCATTCAATTAATTAATTAATTAATATTTTTAATTAATTAATTAATCACTCTTTTTCTTTAAAAATCATTCCTTTTTTTAAAAATCAAAATAATCATTTTTCTTAATATACTTTTTATCTAAATTAATTAATTAATCATTTTAATTAATTAATCCATCAATCCATCAGTTTCATCACATTAATAGTTAATTAATCATTTTAATTAATTAATTAATCTTCCAATCCTTCCAATCATCCAGTCCCGATAAAACGAAACTTCGGTCTGGTAAAACCCTCCACCCACCAAAAGTCAAGATATTAGCCTTTTCCCCTCAAACCCAAATCAAATAAATCAATCTAAACAACCCCTAAACCCCTTCACTTAATAGTGGAATGAACTACGTGGGTTTTAATCCTCATTCAATGGGGTACGTAGGCATGCTTGGAATCTAAATCCAAATCTCAATCAATCCTCTTTCCCCCTTTTTTAATTAATTTGTGGATGTTTTATTTTCACCATGCATTCATGTTATGCCATATTCATTTTCTTTAATATCATCTTATAAATGTCATTCATGAAATCTGATTTTCAAGTTAAATTAAACTTAAGAGCCAAATTTAGATTATTTAAAACCAAAAATCTAGTCCTCGAGCTCAACCTAGTTCAAGATTAGTGATTTTATCCATGGCCAAATTAAAGTAAAAATTAATAAATTGGAGTCAACTTGGGTTTTTTCCTTAATGTTTTCCCAATTAAATAAAATTAAGGTGTCGACTCCCAAAATCATTTTTAAAATCAACTACATCCAAATCCAAAAGTTTCATCATGAGTCTAAACCCAAATGAGCATCCCGATTCTCTATAGCAGATCGGGCCGATGCTCGGGCGAGATCTCACAGTTGGCGACTCCACTGGGGACTGATTGCCACCTTTTTTCAATAAAAATGAAAATAAGAGGATTACTATTTGGTTAAGGAAAAAATTTTCCAAAATAATCTCCATTTAGCTCATTAAGTATAATTTGACTTTCATGCATCACTTTGCATAATAAAGGCTTCTTGCCTAAACCTTAACTTTAGGAAAATTTTTGGATGGCGAGTAGCATTGGCTCCACAACTCTCTTTGAGTATGTTGGGAGATAGTGAAAGCATTCCACCCTGCGATGATTCTCCAATCATTTCGGTGGTGTAACGAGCAATCAGTACTGTTGGACCCACGAAAGGCTCCTCACCTCACATGTGGTTTGGTATATTGATGCTCTAGTGGGACAAGGACCCTTAAATTAAACCACTCTTCACCCTTGTGCATATAGTCGCCCTAGCCTTTGACCTTAGGTTTCATGTACCATAATAATTGATACTCTTGCATGTTCATAAAACCTTTTTCAGCATCATCATGCCATGATCATGTATACACAATATGAGAAGCTCAACAAGGTCAACCTTCAAGCACTTCAAAGACCCAAACTGGTGGTTCATTACCCCAAAATGCCTCACACACTCACCCTGTCAACATGTAAACCCAGTGACCAACCATATGGAAGGAATCGTTTTCCCGACATACCTTCACATTCATGCCATTTTTCCTTTATAATTATGTTTTCTTACCTTTTTTTTTTTTGTCTGTTTTCTATTTCAAGGTATCAATGGCCAATACTTCCAACTTCGACCAAGAGGCGATGAGCACTTTCTTCACCAATCTCCTCAAGAAACAAGAGGAAACTTTTCAAGCTGTGCTCACCACTGCTTTTCAGACCTAAGCTAAAACTTTCACCAATGCTTTCAATGCCTAGTCTGCCACCTTTACCGATGCCCTTAACTCCCAATGCCAGTCTATCATCAATTAGGTTAAGGAAATGACTAATGCCATTGTCACTCCCCCTCATGCTCGTGTTGAGCCTGCATCTGCCTAAGCCAGGACTAGCCATGCCTCTTCTTTTACTCTTTCCATTATTGATCTCACCGATAAAGGGAAAGCACTTGAAACTCCAACCTCTACTACCATGAACTTAAACATAACAACTCCCTCTCCCACTACGAATCATTTTCAAAGTGGAGATTTCTCTAACTTTCCCGAAGCTAGGAAATGGATGGAGAAAATTGAGGCCATGGAGAGAACACTCAAGAGTGTCAAAAAGCACGAGGACATGATAGATGTCGACTCTTTAGCTCTCTTCCCAAATGCACAAGTTCCACCAAAATTTAAAATGCCAGTCATAGACAAGTTTAATGGCACCACATGTCCCAAAACTCATCTCAAGTTGTATGTGGGTGCTATGAGACCTTTCAGTGTGGATAACGAGCTCCTTGCTCAATTATTCCAACAAACCTTGATTGGAGCTGCTATTAAGTGGTAACTAGATCTCGATAAAAATCACAAAAAGACTTGGGATGACATATTTAATGCATTTTTCAAGCAATACCACTATAACATTGTGGTGGATGTCACCTATCGAGATTTGGAAACCACCAAACAAGGGCCAAGAGAATCCTTCACCGCATTCCTTACAAGGTGGAGGACAAAAGCGGCTCAAATGTTGAACCGTCCATTTAAAGTAGAGAAAATTGACATCATCGTCAAGAACTTCCTCTCCCAATATCAGGCTTATTTGCAAACATAGTACCTCTCTAGCTTCAAAGCTCTTATTGCTACTGCCACCAAAATTGAGAATTTAATTCAATCAAGATGAATCAAAGATGAATCCTCTAGTTCAAGGTATTATAAGAACAACAACTACACCACCAACACCACCCAAAGAGAAGGAGAGGTAAATATTGTGTCCTGTCACCAACCAATGAATTTGGAAACAAGGAGGACTTTCTCTGAGCTAGGCATCGTTTACAAGAAAGCCTTAGAGGCTAATACGGTTAAGCCCGTAGAACCACGACCTCCTCCAAACCCCTTGCCTAAGGGTTACAATGCTAACGAGCACTGCAATTATCATCAAGGGCTGGGGCACAAAACTGATGCATGCAAGATTCTAAAGTATAAAATTCAAGACCTCATTGACAGTGGGGACATCATTGCTCCTAAACCCAAAGTCTAGCACCGTCGAGGTCACTCAACCATCTCTAGCCTCACCCAAGAACTAGTATTTTGAGAAGAGTGCCACCGCTGTTGTGCCCTTATCTAAGTCTTTCGAGTCTATGTCTAAGTCACATAAAGTCTAAGTCTAAGTCTGAGTCTTTTGAGTCTATTTTCTATTAAATCTTTCTTTTAATTTGAGTTTGTCAGGTCTTGTCCTTTTAAGTTTGTATTTTGCCTTCTAGGCTTATCCTCTAATGTACTCATAATGGGACTTTTATTAATAATAAAAAGTCTGAACTTTCTGATTTGCTTTAATTTTTTCTGATTCATGTTTAAATAGGACATCTAAAAAAGAGAGAACAAAAAAAAAAAAAAAGGAAAAATACAAAAAAAAAATGAAAAAGGCAAAAGGATTAATTAATTTTGGCAAAAAAAAAAAATCCAAAAGCTCATACATTGCATTTGCATGGCAGTAGTATAAAAGCTCATGAGCTATTCTGTACAAGATAAGATAGGGATGATCTAAGCATCACAGTTTATAAGATCTCGACCTACACACATAAGAAACCTATCAAGAAGAAGCTATGGAGAATGAAGATCATGATTATCGATGGAGATTAGCCGAGCACTCCAACCAGAAGATAAGAGACAAGGGTTCGCAAGAAAGAAATCCAGTTTTAGAAGAAATCCAAAGGTCCTATTCATGATCCAAAAGGAAGTTCAAACTAAATTGGGCTGGACAAGCTCAAGAAGATCCTATCCGATGGAGGCATCATCTTCATGGATGTGGACTAAAATGAATTCTCTCATCCTGGCAACCTGGATAAGCTAAAATGATACATCATTTAAAGATGTATCTGCATTTCATTTTCTATTTTTCATGCATATGTAATTAGAACTACATGGACCTAATTCTCCCTAAAAAATAAGAAAAATTAATGATAGAAAAGTGATGTAAGGGATATGTAGGTAGCCCGACTCAGGTGCGGTCTAAATTATAATACAAATTATTTTGTTTGCATCGCATTCTCATTTTCTCTATGCCTAATACATCATTCACTTAATCCTTTTGACAAAAAAAAAAAAAAAGAATGCGCGCTAAGCTGAAAACCCAAAAAGGCGGCTTAGGCAGAAATTAGAGCAAAAATAAAAGATGTCTTATTTAATGATACAAACCCATCATTTTGACATAAAGGATGACCTTTTCAATGTCTTTTATAGCTTATCCTGTACCGTGTAGTCTTATCAACCCGCAGGTATCGGTTTAAGCAGTCTTCCTTTACCTCCTAAGATGCATACTCCTCATGCCCTCATCAGAATCAGAGTCCATCACAATCTCCTCAAATCAGCACATCTCTCCTCTAGATCTCTATAGTCCCCTCTGCTGTAGTAGTAGAAGTACTGATAGAATCAAAACTACTCACCACAGCAGCAACAGAAACCCTTTCTTGAGTATCAGTAGTTTTGAAACTACATTTCCAAAAATCCTTCTCTGCAATTTAGAAGATGTAATCCTCCTCTAAAGTAGTCTTTCTCTGAACCTCTAATGTAGTGTCATCTTGTCCTTACTACAGTCACAGTCTCCTTTGTCACTGCCACTGTAGTTTGAGTCATTATTGCAATATATGATGTTACACTTCTAGTAGATCCCCGAGTCTCCTTCAAAGATTGAGTCACCCCTCTGTCTATGTTGTAGTCCTTGCTCCACAAATGACTTCTCTTATAGCCCATCCTCCCTCAGCTATGTCACCCTCAGCAGCACAACCTGGTACTCTTTCTCAACTGGCCAAACCACCTTTATCAACTACATGTCACACCTTTTTGTGATCCCAAGGGAAATTTCAAAATAAACAGCATGATAACTCTTCAGCCAAACACCACCTAATAGCTCTGGCAATGGGAATTGTGATCTACACAAACTCCAAGAAGAAAAAAAAGGGGGCACACCCTGAGTCTGCCTCATTTGCCTCAAGACTCTCATCCTCTAGTGGAAAGTCCTTCAAATCAAGCCCAACATGCAAACCACTCGACACCCATAGTCCTCAATCATGATAGATCTAATCCTTTACCATTAGCAATACTAAAAATGTATCCTTTGAGGGCAAGTTGCAAGCAACAATCCTATTTGATCTTTGATCATCAATAAAGCATGTACAAACTAAAAAACACGGGTACCGAATTTCAAAACCTAAAGTAACCCTTGTAATACCACAATGGCAACTTTTCGACCCAAGTTGAGTTCCTCAACCTTGTCAAGTTTTTCAGTCAAACAATGCATGACTCCATAGAATACAAAAGTCATATGAGAAATTGCATTCAAAAAGCAAATGTGTGAATCCACCCTCATGCATCCATGCAACTATTCATTATAGGTAGCACTACAAATCATGTATGGCATAGAAGTCAGGTAAAAGATCCATGAATTTTTAAACATACATGCATCATCTGTGTACCAGCACTTATGCAATCATCTACAATCATACATCATCATGCATAAGCCGAGCCAATAACCTCACTTGCCTCTCCTAAAGCTAACCAGTCCTTCCTCAAAGCTGAATGATACCTCTTAAAGTTAACCAATGCCTCTTTGAAGCTAAATGATACCTTTCTAGATTTAATCAATGAAGCATGACTTCCAGAGGCCCTTTACTTTCAGAAAAGTTCCTCTAAGCCTTCTGAAAGGCCCAACCCCTCACATTCAGAAGCCCAAGTTTCTTTAGCACAACCAAAATCTTGTTAGAATCTCTTGAGCTGACTCACCATAGGTCAAGGCTCTTCCCTTTATCAAAACATTTTTAGAATCTGTCTAGCTGACTCACCATAGGTTGAGGCTTTCCTCCTGCCAAGATCTTTTTAGAATCTCTTGAGCCAACTCGCTATAGGCCGAGGCTCTCCCTTTACCAAAATCTTATAAGAATCTTTCGAGCTAACTCATCATAAGCTGAGGCTCTTCCTCATAATCTTATGAGCTAACTCACTATAGGTTGAGGCTCTCTTTTTACTAAATTATCTTGTCCAAAATCATCTTTACCTCTAGCATTAAAGCTAAATAGATAACTTTGATTAAGATTTACCCAAATTATCTTTACCTCCAACATTAAGGCTGGACAGATAGCTTTGATTGAGATTTACCCCAAACCTTCTCTATCTCAAACATTAAGGCCTGACAGATAGCATTAATTGAAATTCACCAAAACCATTCTCGTATCCAATATTAAGGCCAGACATATAGCCTTGATTGAGATTTACCCAAATTTTCTTTACCTCCAACATTAAGTCCGGATAGATAGCTTTGATTAAGATTTACCCAAATCATCTTTACCTTTAATATTAAGGTTGGATAGATAGTCTTGATTGAGATTTAGCCTAAATCTTCTTTATCCCCAACATTAAGGCCAAACAGATAGTCTTGATTAAGATTTACTCAAATCTTCTTTACCTCTAACATTAAGGCCGGATAGATAGTCTTGATTAAGATTTACTCTAGATCATCTTTATCTCCAACATTAAGGCCGGACAGATAGCTTTGATTGAGATTTACTCTAGACCTTCTTTATCTCCAACATTAAGGCCGGACAAATAATCTTAATTGAAATTCACCAAACCTCTTTTGTCCTTCAATATTAAGGCTGAACAGATAGCCTTGATTGAAATTCACTAAACCTTCTTTATCCTCCAACTTTAAAGCCAAACAGATAGCCTTGATTGTAATTCACCAAATCTTCGCTATCTCCAACATTAAGCTCGGACAGATAGCCTTGATTGAAATTCACCAAACCTTCTTTATCTCAAACATTAAGGCTGGATAGATAGCCTTAATTGAAATTCACCAAAACCATTCTCACATCCAATGTCAAGGCCAAACCAATAGCCATTAATAAAACCTCATTTATCCTAGAGGGCTTTTTCCCAAATGATCTGACAAGAACACACAAGTCCAAAGTCTGACATGGCACCTCTTCCCAACATTCACAATCATCAGAATTACCTTTTGCTCAAAGCCAATTCTGATAAGGGGGCAACTATGAACCCTCAATTTTACACCCTCATCATCCAATTATAGCCTTAGCACTTGTTGAGTTTAACGCATTATGTGGAGTCATTACAGTGGTCTCACTAACTGGTTAGTAGGCGGGGGTTCGGGGGAAGCTCCCTCAAAAGAAAATTTTTTAGCCTTCAATTACATTGCCACTGTACATCCAAATTTTTCCAAATCCATACTAACAACCAATCTCTAAAAAAAAAATGAAATCTCAAAAAATGTGCTAGGTGACATGTGGTGTGCCGCACAACAAGCATGTAGCGCCGTGTCAGACATATGTGACGCCGCATGCCTTACTTGTAGCATGCCGCATAAGTGTGGTGCGACGCCGCACCAAGTTTTGCAACCTTTTGACCATCTGTGGGCTCCATTTGTACTGAAAATGACCTTTTAATCCCTTTTAATATAATTTTCAGCCATTTCTAGCCCTATCTCTCATGGTCTTTTCATATTTTTATTACCTAAACTATCCTCACCCACTTTTCCTATAAATATCCCCCTTCATTCTTCATTCCAACACACCTCTTGAATTTGAGTAGATTGTTATCCTCAAATTCCTCTCTTCTTCTCCCTCCAATCACTCTCTAATTAATTAATTAATCTTTTTAATTAATTAATTACCTCACCCTAACTAAGTTAATTAATCTTTTTAATTAATTAATTAATCACTCTTTTTCTTCAAAAATCATTCATTTTTTCATAAATCAAATTAATCCTTTTCTTAATCCATCCTTTATCTAAATTAATTAATTAATCATTTTAATTAATTAATCCATCAATCCATCCATTTCATCACATTAATTAGTTAATTAATCATTTTAATTAATTAATTAATCTTCTAATCCTTCCAATCACTCACTCCCGATAAAATGAAATTTCGGTTTGGTAAAATCCTCCGCCCAACAAAAGTCAAGGTATCGGCTCTTTCCCTTCAAACCCAAATCAAATCAATCAATTTGAACAACCCTTAAACCCCTCCACTTAATCGTGGAATGAACTACATAGGTTTTGATCCCCATTCAATGGGGTACGTAGGCACGTTTGGAATCTAAATCCAAATCTCAATCAATCCTCTTTCCCCCTTTTTTAATTAATTTGTAGATATTTTATTTTCACCATACATTCATGTTATGCCATATTCATTTTCTTTAATATCATCTTACAAATGTCATTCATGAAATTTAATTTTCAAGTCAAATTAAACTTAAGAGCCAAATTTAGATTATTTAAAACCAAAAACCTAGTCCCTAAGCTCAATATGGTTCGAGGCTAGTGATTTTATCCATGGGCAAATTAAAGTAAAAATTAATAAATTGGAGTCAACTTGGGTTTTTTCCTTAATGTTTTCCCAATTAAATAAAATTAAGATGGCGATTCTCAAAATCATTTTCAAAATCAACCAAATCCGAACCCAAGGGTTCTATTGTGAGTCTAAACTCAAATGAGCATTTCGGTTCTCTCTAGCAGACCGGGCCAGTGCTCGGGCGAGGCCTCACAAAGCCCAATAACTGAAATGGGCTAGTCATATTTGGAAGGCAAAATAGAGATATTTACAAGACGAGTAGTTTTACCTGAAGCTTTTTATATAGAAAAAATAGAGAAAAATTCATCTTCAGAAAGTTTGAAGAATCAGAGCTTGAATCAATAACATCTCCATATTCAAGAGCAGATGCTATTTCATGATTTGCTTCTTCTTGCTCTAAGAATCAGGATTCTACATCTGCATCAGCAAGGCTGTATGAGAGTTGCTGGACAAGCTCCTGTGCTTTCTGAGGTTTATTTGGACAATTTCTAGAGAAATGTCCTTTTTGTTGAATTCTTGGTTTTCTCGCACATAGACTTTTTTTTTAAAAATTTGAACCTTTCATGCTTAGCATGTTTCTCGCGCCTTGAAGATTTTTGAAATTACTTGAAATGATGCCTTTCCTTGTGCGTCTTGCATTCACAATTTTTGTCCTTGCATTTGATACCTAGCCAGGATTTATTCCAAGCTTTCTTTGTGAGCAGTTTGTTAGCAAGGATATTTTGCAAAAAATTTTGCTATTCACATAGTTTTTTAAGAGCCAATAATGTGAACTAATGAATTTCTCTAAGAGAAATGTCCGATATAACCCTTCTTGATTGAGTAATTATTCTTTGGATTTCAGGTTGTAATTCAGAAGGTAACAAAGAGATATACGTGTATCACAGATTTGGTTCATTATAGCCATTCAGCAAGTAATATCTCTAGACATTCTTTGATAATGAAAATCAAGATCCTTTTGTTTTAGAGAACAAGATTTCATATCAAAGAATTCTTGTTTCATTCTTTTCTCAAAATGAGAAAAATCACCAATAAACTGCTTGTGAATTTCTCCCAAAGCTAGACTAGCACTAGGAAAATTAAGGAAAACTATCATCTTATAAGTGCCTAAGCTTTGGCTAGAAACAAATTCCTTTAAACCTCTTTAAGATGTACATCAGGCCTTGTCATATGAAGGTCAATGCATGCACTTATTTTATGAATAACATCTCTCCACTTATGTGGAGGCAATGAATCAAAAGTAAATTAGGGACCTGAAGTAGGTTTGCTAGGTAGTTAATCATCTAGACTATCCATATGATAAGTTTCTTCTTGACTTTCCATAGGAGTTGGAGTGGCAATTTGTTCTGCTAAATGGAGAGTTTCTTCAAAAGTGGTTCTAGTATTTCTTTGGGGATTGTTGGAAGATGTTTCTTTAATTGTAAGAATTTAAGTGATATCAGCTAACTGTGAGCTTGAAGTTTTTAAAGAAAAGTCGTCATCAGATGATTCTTCTGAGTTATCACAATCTCCTTTTAGCCATGTTTTGGGAGAACATGGATTGTTTATCTTTTCGTGATTGCTTTGGTTTTGGAGAATGTGTTTCTGCATTAATGGACTTAGAAGATGAAAGACTCTTTATAGGCTGAGCTTGACGAAGAGGAGGTTGATGGAAAACCTCATAAGTCATTTTAAAAGGATTATAAGAATCAATAAGAGGAGAATAGTAAGAATGGTGAAATGGGTTTGAGGGTTTAAAGAAAGGTTTTGAAGCAAGCATTTGTTTAGTTATAGCCATATCAGCTTCTACTTTTGCCAATTCTGCTTTTAACCTCTTGATTTTACCTTCCTTTTGCATGAATTATCTACCAAATTTGCATTGATCAATAAGATAATAGAGTTGTTGATCAAGTTTCCCAATCTTGGAAGAATGCTCTTTATGAATTTTTTGGACAAAAGAAGATTGGTGATTTTGTTATAGAGTAAGTTTATCTAGTTTCTGGTCAATTTTTTGAAGAAATTTATTTTGAGTCCTGGCATTGTCTGTGTGCCAGTTCAAAATAGTTTCAAATAGTTTTTGTTCTTCATACCATCTAATTGGAGTGATATGAGGAACAACATAGGGAGCAAAAATAGTTTTCAGTTAAGAATTGACTATTTTTGTTAGAGAAGGAAATTCCTCTAGATCTATAGAAGCATACATCATACAGGGTTGAATTGATGGAACAACTGGTGGTGGAGGAATGAGAGGTTTACATCACTCTAATTCAAGTTGTTGAAGAGCATTTTTATAAATGGGTAAGGATTTCATGCAATGCTCTGAACTCTTTAAATTGGAGAGCTCTTTTGCTTCTTTTTTCAAAACCCAGTCATGAATTCCAATCCATAGGCTATCATCATCATCTTTGTCTCATGGCTTTCTAATGTGCAAATGAGAGGAATGGCACTTTTTCTTGGTAGGCTTGGAATTCAAACATTCATCATCATTATCTTGGTAGGTACATGAAGAGTCACACATCCCACTGTCTGGAGCATCTCATATAAAATGTCCTTTAATTTTTGAGACATAAATATGGTTTTCTTTAAGAGAGAAACTGTGAATAGGAATGTTCTTTTCTCGAGATTGGGAAATTGGAGTAATCATCATTGAAGTGGAGATTCTGGGAGGTTGAAAAATTGTTTTTACCGTCCTATCTTCCCTCTTCTAAAAAGAAGAGGATGTAGTCTAAATAGGCTGAGAATCTTGGTGAAACTTCTCATAATTTGTAAGCCACTCAAGTGGCATGAGCTTGATCAGTTTATCTCTAAAAATTTGTCTAGATGTGAGAATTAATTATATAATCATGTTAATAATTTTTTCAAGGGCTTAATAATAATAATAATAATAATAATAATAATAATAATAATAAAAAATTATTATTATTATTATTTAAAAAAGATTTAATTTTTGAAAATTCATTGTCATAGAAAAAGATAAATATGATATTTAATAAAAGTGTAAAATTATACATAATAAATATTTAAAAAAATTACCCATAAAAATGTTAAAATTAATTATCATTATAAGAATCAAATAAAAAAATTCAACCATTAATGTAATTTTTCTTATAAAAATTAATACAAATTTAATTTGAATAATTAAACAAATAAAAAAATAACCATTAATATAATTTTTTTCTTATAGAAATAAAATAAAATAAATATAATTTTAATTACAAATATTACAAACAAATAAAAAAAAAAAGAAGAGAGATTTCAGTTCTCGTGGCTCAAATTTGGAACCTAAGGGTTGAAAGGAGAGTGTGTTAACCAGCTGTACCTATCTATCATTTCAATTTTTTTTTACTACATATATAATATTTAACATATATCCTGGGATTATAATGCTATATGGTCCTGGGTCCAAATTATAATTTGCCATGTATAGATTAGAATGATTTCAATTTCGATTTCGGAAGGTGTAATTAATTAAAACTTTTAAAGATATTTATAGACTTTTTTAAGTATATGACTTTTGTAGAGTTAATGAATTTTTAATAACTTTTGTAGAATTTATAAATTTGTGGATGATTTTTAAAAACTTCATTTTAAAAAACTTTTATAGATATTGATAGAGTTTTATAGACATTAATAGATATTTAATGATTATTATTACGGATCTGATCAATTAAATTTTCAACAAATTTAACATTTTTCAAATGTATATCTGACCCATGAACAAGTCTAGACTTAACTAATTTGTTATTTTAAGTTAAAGATAAAAATTGATTTTTTAACTGAATATTGCTATTTTGATTAATCCATGCGCTATCGTTCTTACTATCATCAAAATAATTCTAATTATGTTGTCAACACATTAATTTTTACCTACAATCAATTATTAAACTAGAAGATAAGTTATATAATATAATCATCAAATCATGCTAACGAATATATGAATTGTATAGAACAAACTAAAGGCAAATTATTTTTGGCTTGCTTGTACGTAGGAACTGAGAGTAGAGTAAATTTATGACCTGGGGGTTTCACTGCTCTAATGGGTTTCATGAGTATATGGTTCAATTTGGGATGCAAACTATATGAATAAGGAAATGTGGGCTGGTTCTTATGTTTGTGTGCTACTTGTGACTAAAAAAAAAAAAAAAAAAAAGTCTATGGAAGTTTTGTTAGAAAGTGAAAGAGAATTTTTGAGACTTTTTATTCATACAACTACATAAAAAATCATTAAAAATAAACAAAAGTCTGTTATTTATAAAAATCAATAATTTTTTGAATACCTATTTACTTTTATAAATTTTAGAAAAGTTGTAATCGAATATAACTCGATTTTTTATAGGCCTTTTTAAAATTTTTAAAGTCATTATTGAATACTAATTGACTTTTATAGAGTTTTTAAAAGTTATTATTGAATACTTCTTAACTTTTTAAATTTATAAAAGTTTTTAATTTTTCTAATCCAATATACCCACGTTGGATACACATATAGAGAGGCTTTAAAAATAGGAAATATAAATTAAAATAAGGCTATTTTAAAAAATTGAAAGTATTTGAATTTCGAGATGTTAAATTCCTCTTCAAATGTTAAAAGAATACAGAAATATCAAAATATCCATGAAAATATTGATATTTCAAAAAGTATTTATATTTATATTTATATTTATATTTATAATCTATATATTTTATTTTACATAAAAACGTTATTATTAATATTTTTTTTTTATATTTTCTAAGTTGTTGTTATTATTATTGTTATTGTTATTATTACTACAATAAGTTTTAGAGCATCTTTAAAAGTTAAACACTTGAATAGTTTGATGCTCATGTTACATCGTCAACCTATTAGAAAAGATATTAAACTCTTTCCTATCTCTCTCTCATAATGGTTAAACTCTAAAAAGTAAATATTACTAGGATCAATAATAAAATTGCACATTATTTAAATCATTAACAATATACATTATTTAAATATATATATATATATATATATATATATATATATATATATATATATATATATATATATATATATATATATATTAAAACTATCAACTGGTTGATATCTACCAACCTCTCCTAATAGAGAGTCTAATCATCAGACACTTAGTAAACTCTCATCAAACTCCCATTAAAAATACCCTTAGATCTCTCTATAATTTTTTATAAAAAGAAATTGTCTATCATAATTGATGAGAAATTAATAAGAAGTTGATAAATTTAGGGAGGATGATGAAAATATTTAGGTATGTATATAAATTCTTAAATTTTTTAATATTTACATTTCATTTAATATAACAATACTGTGTAATAGTCATGCATGAAGCTCGGCCTACCTTAACAATAGGAAAAATGTACAAAAAAGCGCTTGAAATTATAGCAAAAAAACTCTAATAAGCTCTTTCTTTTTCTTTTTTTTAATAGTTCACTTAAACTAAAAAGCTTTTGCACTTTGCTCAATAAAACCAATGAGCCAACTCCATTAATTTTTTTGCTACTCTTCTTATTCCTCATACAGAATTAGGCTTCTATTAAACTAACCCTACCTCTCAAATTCACAATGAGAAGAAAAATTTAAAAAACATGAAACATGTCTTCTTTCTTCTTCTTCTTCTTATTCTTTTTGCACTTTCACAGGTCAATTAGATGAAAAAAAATAAATAAATAAATAAAAGCCATTTTTATTGAGATTGCAGAACTAGCTAACAAGGCAATTTTCTTTCTTTAATCCTCTCTTCATCTCACACACACAAATTCACAAACACATGGAAGGCGTTATCTCTTCAAACACTCTCTGATTTCCTTTTCTCAATATCTTATCTCTTTCAACTTTCAACCTCGTATATTTGATATCTGCTCCTTTTTCTCTTATGCATATTTGTACTTCTAGAAAAATCTCAATTTTGTCTAGCAATATATTACTGAACTTTAGAGTCTTTTCTTCTTTTCCATAAATTCTTGAAGCATTTGATCTACAAGTCTGGCAATTGGATGCTGGAGATTCAAGTTCACCATCTAAACAACTCTAATAGAAAACAAGTATGAAACCCACATTGCTATTTATAAGCCTAACTATCCGTTAACTAATATAACAACAACATCCTCTCTCCAATCTTCTCGTCACTTTCTTTATTTAGTGCCTTCTTACCATTTCCTTCTCTGCCAATTTCATATTTCTTCAATTTTGATCCCAACGAAAAATTTCAAAGATTTTAGAATGCCTATTTTTCAGTACTAGAAAAAGATGAAGCGGGCCAAGAAGAAACCTTTGTGTTTTTCTTTTTCTTCTTCATTTCTCAAGTTTTACCCATTCATTGTACAAAGTTCAAGTAAATGAGCATCAACTTAGCACAAAAAATAAAAAATAAAAAATCGAAAAGTCAAGCAAAAGGGAAATGGAATTCAATCTATACAACTACAAATTCCTCTAATGGTTAGGTAAATTTTATGGGGGCGATGATGATGCTTTTTAGAAAATAACATTTGGAGATGATAATCTTGATGGTTTTAAGAGTAGAAGTGTTTTGTGATGACAGAGATAAGGCATGGTCCCCAAAATTTTCCAAGATCCTTTGCAAGGGATTGGAGGTCTAATGATATAACCATCCATACCCACCCTACGAGTTTCATGACAATTTACTTGCATTTATAATTATTATGACAAAATATGTGCTTTCTTGAAAATTTATGTGCTATGTGATTAATAAGTACGTGGAATGTTAGATTAGTTTTAATATGCATATTATGAATGGCATGCTAGATTAGTTCTAATATGCATAATATAAATTTTAATGTGAAATAAATGATTTATGTGAATTACATATGCATAAATTAATTTATTGCATATAAAGTAAATTTTCATACACAAATTAATTTTTAAGAATAAAATAAAATTTTAAGAGTATTTTTAAAATATTTTTAATTTAATATTTTGGGAGAATTTTAATGAAAATAATAAGAAAATATTATATTTTTAATTATTTATAATTAGCCCATAAATAAGATAAAAGGTTTATAACAACTCACACCTATCTTAGGAGTTTTCATGACCATTTATTTGAATTTAGAGCTATTAAGATAAAATGTGTGCTTTTATGAAAATTCATTTATTATGTAATTGATGAGTATGTGGCATGTTAGATGAGTTCTAAGATGCATAATATGAATTATTATTATAGAATAAGTGATTTATATGAAGTGCATATGCATAAAATAATTTATTTCACATAAATTGAATTTTCATTCACGAAGTATTTTTAGGTATAAAATAATTTTTATGAGCATTTTGAAAATATTTTTAACTAAATATTTTGGGAGAAATTTTAATAAAAATAATAAGAAAAATATTTTATTTTTAATTATCTATAATTAGTCCAAGAGAAAATTTCAAAAATAACCAAAAAAAGGCAAAAAATATCATTTTCACTGTGCTCATGAAAAAATTTCAAAAATACTGTCTAAACTTCAAAAAATAACATTTTTATTGGGTTATATGTTTGGCAGATTTTTTGAATTTATTCACAAAAAAAAAACTCAGAAAATGATAAAAAATAAAAAGATATTAATTTATATTATATTAATGTATACCAACAACTTTATATACAAATTGCAAATTTGTAAAAGATAAACAGATATAATAATAGTAAATAGTATATGTATACCAAAATTTGGTATACACTAAGTAGATATTTGGTATCTGCAACTACTTTATATATATATATATATATATATATATATATATATATATATATATATATATATATATATATATATATATATATATATATATATATATATTGCAAATTTGAAAAAAATTAAAATGATAAACTCAGTAAATGGTATATGTATACTAAAATTTGCTATATATTAAATATATGTTTAGTATTTGCAACTAATTTATATTGCAAATTTAAAAAATTAAAAAGATAAATTAACAATAAATAATATATGTATAACAAATTTTAGTGTACTTTAAGTATATATTTGGTATTTACAACTACTTTATATTTATATAGATTAGAAATATGAAAAATTAAAAAGATAAACAATAAATGGTATATGTATACTATAAATTGGTATACATTTAGTATATGTTTGGTATCTGCAACTACTTTATATATACACAAATTGCAAATTTGAAAAAGTAAAAAGATAAACTAATAGTAAATAATATATGTATACCAAAATTCGGTATATATTTGCTATTTGCAACTACTTTAAATATATACATATTGCAAATTTAAAGACTTAAAAAGATAAACTAATAGTAAATGGTATATGTATACTAGAGTTTGGTATACATTAAGTATCTGCAACTACTTTAATGTATACATATTACAATTTTGAAAAAATTAAAAAGATAAACTATTAGAAAATGATATACGTATACCAAAATTTAATATATGTTAAGTACATGTTTGGTATCTGCAACTATTTTATATATATACCTAAAAGAATAGACCTAGAGAATGATATATTTTTGGTATATGTTTTGTATGTACATGGTATACGTTACATATATAATTTATGAATGTCTAGTATGTGTTTAATATTTAGTATATGTTTGCTACAATTGGTATAGCATTTGATATATTATTTCATATATATTTGGAATATTAAACTCAAATAAATAAATTTATCTATTTATTTAATCTGAAATAGAATTCAAATAAATTTATTTCATCTCAAAATTAATACTCAATTCTTGCACATATTTATTTAATCTCAAATTAATACTTAAATAAACTTAAGCTTTAATAGTTTAAATTCAAATTTGAATTAATAAATTTCTAATTAAATAATATATTTTTTTTAAAAATATATTTAAAATTAGATATTCGATCAAATTAATTCAAAAATTATTATAATTTTTGAATTGAGTTGAGTTTGGTATTCAAATTATTTGAGATCAACTAATAACACCCCAGCATCAAAAATAAATAAATAAATAAATAAATAAAATAAATGATTAAGTTAAAAACCTAATTTTTTTTTTGCAAAAAAAAAAAAAAATTTCAAGTTTTGCACTTTTATATTGAAACTAGCTAACCAAGTTTGATAGTATGGATTGCCTTTATGTCTAGGTTTGTCATAATAATATGCCCACATGCTGTACCATCAACTTTATTAATATAAAAATATATGTTCAGTAGGTGGGAAAACATCAATCTAAGAGAAATACAGTGTAAAAAGTAATAATGACCCAAAAAAAATAACTAACATATATTTTGTATACATTTGATATATATTTTATAGAAAATACATCTAAGAGAATAATTGAAGGAGTATTCTCTATAGGTTCCTTTGTACAATAAAATAAGTAGAAAAAATTAAAAAAAAATAATGACCCAGATAAAAAGATATCGCAACAATATTATTACTAGTATTTGGTAGATCTTTTCACTACTAATGTATTATTATTATTAATTAATTAATTAATTAAATATAATGTATATATCTTAAAAAAATAAAAAATGAATGCCCTTTCTTTAATTAACAAAAAAAGAAATACAGTGTAAAAAAGTATGTGTGAAATTTTGACTAATGTTTACTCATTGGATATGTTTGGGAGCTTAAAAAGAGACAAAAAATAAAATAAGCCTACTACTTTTTTTTTATTATTTACTGCATCACCAAAGTAATGACTGCCCAAACCAACAAAACAAGAAACTAATGTAAAAAAGAAAAAAAAAGAAAAAGTACAGTGTAAAAGAAATAGACAGGAGACAAAAATGTATAAAAAATAAAATGATGGTGTAAATGATATTTTTGCCCAAAAACATAGTGTACAATGTAATTTCCTCTAAAATAAATAAAAAGCCCAAATTTCCAAAAGCCCACTATACCAAAACACTCCTCACATAGCTCATTAAGGGTAATATTGGAAATTGCCCAAAAATCCTAAATATATAAGGTGAATTTCAGCCAGCCTTTGTATCCAACAGCCACCATTATGTTTTTCATTATTTTGGCAGAAAAATTCTCTAAAAAATAATCTCTCTACCGAAATTCACAAAATACCTTCAAACTTTGCGATTTCTTGACCGTATTCGTAAGTTTTTCTCTCCTTTCAATTTATTATTTGATTTCTATGAAACTAATTATGAGAAAATTATTTTGAACTAAGTATTTATTGATTTTTATTGATTAAATTTGGCTTAGATGAATTTTTGAAAAAGAAATTGATTTCTCTATCGAAGATATAAACTGCTTTACGCGAATCCTTCAAAGGTGAATCATAAAACTCAAAAATTGAAATTTCATACATAAACTCAAGGGGAGGCTGCCAATTTATACATCATTGTATTCTACATGGATTTTTGATGTGTTTAGATGAAAAATATTGAATTAAATTATATTTCTGGATATTATTGTAGTGATCAAAAAGTTTCAAAAAACAAGAAAATTCCTGGTTTTCATCCTAGAACTTAAAAGTTAGAAAATTTCATAATTTCATATTGGTATGGCTATCGATTTGTGTATGTTGGAATTCTAAATTGGTTTTTGTTATTTTTGAATGAAAAATAATAGTTTAAATCATGAGTTTATTTATTATTGTAATGAATGGAAAGCATGAAAAGTAAGAAATCTCATGATTTTCACTTTAAACACGAAACTTGGAATTTTCATGCATAAGGAATGTTTTTGGCTGCTGATTGGTATGTATTTGAATTCTATACCAATATTTTTTTATGATTGAATGAAAAATAATGGTTTAAACCACGTGTTTACATATTACTATAATAACTGAAAAATACTAAAAATAAGAAAACTCATGATTTTTCATCCTAAAACCTAAAGTTGGAATTTTCATGCATATGGACATCTATGGCTGCTGATTCATAGGGATTCATGTTCTAAAATGATTTTTGTTTTGATTGCATGAAAAATTCTTGGTTTAAAACCATGTTTTCGTATGTTACTATAATAAACGGAAAGTGCGAAAAGTACGAGAATCTAGGTTTTTCTTGAATAAGGGTATTTGGCCATTGTTGGGATTTTTATTCCAATGTCTATAATTTTTATGTAATGTATTTTCATAATTATTGATATGTATATATGAATGATAAATGATTAAATTGCATGTTGGTTGAAGGAATGACTCTAAATAAGCCTAGAGGTGATTTGGTATACTTAAGGTATCTTAACCCTATGTTGTGATTAATATGTGAATGTGATTAAGTAATATGGAAATAGGTTTTATGATGAGTTAATAACGAATTAATGATCTTGAGTTGATGAAGAGATTGATTAAATGAATTGGTCATAAGAGATAAGCATGACACTTGAAAGATTACTTGCTAAGTTGTCATATATGGAAGTGTTAAGTGTACTAAGTTGAATGTTAAAGTGAATTGATATTAAGATCATGACATTGTGTTTGACTTTAGAAAAGTATTTATATGAATTATTATATAATTTCATATGGGCCTATAAAGGCAAAGTATGTAAGACTTTTAAAGTCAACATGCTATGTGCAAGTGATGAGTGCACTTTTAAGTGTAACTTCGAGTGTATGTGAATGTGATATGTACATGGGGTAGTTATGGGATATGATAGTATGTTGATTAAAGCAAATGCTAAAAATTGAATTGCAATGTATGATAGAGCTTGAGGATTATCAAAACTTTAAGGGCTACAAGTACAATGAGCAAAGGAACCACAAGGTGAGTAAACATTATGTTTCAAGTTATAAGTACAAGTTATCATGTTATGTGAGCCCTTGAGATCTTTGAAACCCAAGTTCTTTTCTATCCCAAATTATGATTATATGATTTTATTATTAAGCTTGGGTTGCTAAAAGACAATTGGTCTAAAACCATGTTATTTATTCCATGATAAGAAAGAACCTTTGTGATTGTTACCATGCCTTACTTTCTTTTTGGAGCCACATTATTCTTTATCTTTTGTTTAATAAGATAAACATCTATTGTTATTGTATTACTTGTAATTGCATTCTTTAATGCTACTGTTACCTCTCTTTTATGTTATAAGTGAACAAGGCTGCAACCTTTACTCTATATTTATGTTATGAGTGAGCAAGGTAGTAGCCTTCACTCTATATTATATTATGAGTGGACAAGATAGCCACCTTCACTCTATATTATGTTGCGAGTGGACAAAGCAGCAGTTTTCACTTTATATTATGTTATGAGTGGACAAGACAACAGCTTCTACTCTATATTTATGTTATGAGTGGTCAAGGCAGCAGCCTTCACTCTATATGTTACCAGTTACAAGTTTGATATCTACAAATCTTGTTAAATTGCAAACTGTGAACGATGAGTTATGAATCATTAATTATGAATCATGAATTTTGTGTTGTAAGCTATGGGCCTTTTTAAGGGAATATATGTTATCATTTAAGCTATGTTGTTTACTTATTAAGATTGTCTATATCACCCCTTTTCTTTGTGTAGTTCTAGGTGAACAGTATGAGGAGGCAAGGTGATTGCTTGAGCTACCTACTCCATTTGGAATATTTCCTTGTCAAAGTTATAATAATACCATACTATGTTGAGTCCTTAGACACTCCGGGAGTTATTATGAGAACTTTATTTTGGAATATTATGTTAGAGATTTTATTTGAAGTCTTATTATTATTTTCTTATGGATTGTTGTAACAACTCACATCTACCCTAGGAGTTTTCGTGATAAATTGCTTGAATTTAGAGTTATTGTGACAAATATGTGATTTTATGAAAATTCATGTGTGAGGTGATTTATGAGTATGTGACATGTTAAATTAATTTTAATGTGCCTAATATGAATTATTATGGTGAAATAAATGATTTATATAAAGTGCATTAGCATAAAATAATTTATTGTATATAAAATGAATTTTCATGTAAAAAGATAATTTTTAAGCATAAAATAATTTTATGCGTATTTTTAAAATAATTTTTAAATAAATGTTTTAGGAGAAATTTCAATGAAAATAATAAGAAATTTTTTTTATTTTTAATTTCCTATAATCAGCTCCAAAATTAATTAAAAAACCCAAACACCCAAAAGCATACTACACTAAAATACTCCTAACCTAACTCATTAAGGGTAATATTGGAAATTGCCCGAAACCCTACATATATTAATGAAAAATTCAGCCAGCCCTTCATTCTAGCAGCCATCATTATGTTATTTCATTATTTTGGCAAAAAAATGCTGTCAAAAAAAAATCTCCCAACTAAAATTCACAAAATACCTTCAAACTTTGTGTTTCATAAGTTTTTCCTTTCCTTTCAATTTGCTATTTGATTTTTACAAAACCAATCATGGGAAAATTATTTTGATCTGAATATTTGCTCATTTTTATTGATTAAATTCGTCCTAGGTGAATTCTTGAGAGAGAAATCAATTTTTCTATTGAAAACACTAACCTCTCTACGCGATTTCTCCAAAGGTGAATCCTATAACTCAAAATTAAATTTTCATGCATAAACACTACTAGGGGAGGGAAATTCTGCATATTTTCTTGCTAGATAGATTTTTTATGTGTTTAGATGAAAAATATTGAATTAAAACATATTTTTACACATTACTGTAATGATTGAAAAGTTTTAGAAAACAAGAAAATTCAAGATTTTCATGAACTTGAAAGTTGGAAAATTTCATGGTTTTGTATTGATATGGTTGCCAATTTGTGTATGGTGGAATTCTAAATTGATATTTGTTATGTTTGGATGGGAAATAATGATTTAAATCACGTATTTATAAATTACTGTAATAAACGGAAAGCGTGGAAAACTAGAAAACTCATGATTTTCACTCTAAACCCTAAACTTGGAATTTTCATGCATGAGAATTGTCCATGGCTGACTGATTGGTATGTATTAGTGTTTCAAACTAATATTTTCTATGATTGAATAAAAAATAATGGTTTAAATCACATGTTTACATAGTGATGTAATGAATGGAAAGTACCAAAAACAAGAAAACTCCTGGCTTTTTATCCTAAAACCTAAAGTTAGAAATTTTCATACGTATGGATTTATATATGTGCTGATTCCTACATGTTTATGTTATAAAATGATTTTTGTTTTGATTACATGAAAAATCTTGGTTCAAACCATGTTTCTACATATTACTGTAATATACGGAAAGTGTGAAAGTGTCAGATTTTCTCTTTAATGGGGTATTCGGCCATTGCTGGGATTCTTATCCCAATGTCTATAATTTTTATATAGTGTATTTTAATGATTATTGACATGTATGAATGAATGATAAATGATTAAATTGCATGTTGGTTGAAGGAATGACTTTAGACAAGGCTAGATGTAATTTGGTATACTTAAGATATCTGAACCTTATGTTGTGATTAGAATGTGAATGTGATTGGGTAATATGGAAATAGGTTTTATGATGAATCAATAATGAATTAATGATCTCAAATTAACGAAGAGATTGATTGAATGAATTGGGCATAAGAGATAGGCGTGACACTTGAAAGGCTATTGATAAGTTGACATGTATGAAAGTTCTAAGTATACTAACATAATTATTAAAGTGAATTGATATTAAGATTATGACATTGTGTTTGACTTGAGAAAATTTTTGGTATGAACTATAATGTGTTTTCATGTGAGCCTATGAAGGCTAAATGGGTAAAACTTTTAAAGTCAACACGCTATGTATAAGTGATGAGTGCACTTCCAAGTGCAACTCTAAGTGTATATGTGAATGTTATGTGTGCATGGGGTAGTTATGGGATAGGATAGCATGATGATTAAATCAACACTAATTATTGAATTAAATATTATGTTAGAGTTTGAGGACTATTAGAAGTCAAGGGCTACAAGTACTAGGAGCAAAGGAACCACAACAGAGTAAACATTATATTCATGTTATAAGTACAAGTGATTTTGTTATGTGAGTCTTTGAGACTCTTGAAACCCAAGTCTTTTTCTACTTTCAATTATAATTATGTAATTTCTTTCTTAAGCTTGGGTTGCCAATGGACAATTGGTCCAAAGCCATTATTATTTATTCAATGATATGAAAGATCCTTTGTAATTGCTGCCTTACCTTATTTTCTTTTTGGAACCTCATATTATTTTATCCTTTGATCAATAAGTACAATTGCTATTACTATCATGCTACATATTATTATTTCTTAATGCTATTGTTATAAGTGATTACCATTAGCTTTAGCTATGGCATCTCTAACCCTTTATGCAGAAAACCTCATGCCAATACGGGTAATCATCAAAACCTGTGCACATGGTCTTAACCTGATGGATAGGGGTTGTGTATCCACCTTAGCTAAAAAGGGCAATTCTAGCTGTAGAGCTTGATAAGTTTCATGACTTTATAAGTAATGGGTTGGGAGTTGGAATTTGGTATGAGGCCACCTCTCCCTTGAGTAAATGAGCTAGTATAGTCATTTACTCTTATTGGGCAATAAGTGTTATAAGTGTGATTTTTGCAAACCTGCTAAAGTAAAAATCTTGCTAAATTGAAAACTGTGAAATCATGATTTGTAAATCATGAACTATATGTTATATGCAATGGGCTTTCCTTAAAAATGGGATATATGATATCGTTTATGCTATATTGTTTACTCATTGAGATTGTCTATCTCACCCCGTTTTCTTGTATGGTTCCAGGTGAGCAATATGAGGTGGCAAGGTGATGGCTCAAGCATTCTACTTTGCTTGGAGATTCCTTGTCAAAGTCTTTAATAATACTATTTTATGAAGAGATACTCGTAGACGCTCCGGGAGTTTATTTTGGGATATTAATTATTGATAATTTGTCTTAAAACTTTAAATGTTATTTTTCTTATGAGATATTTCCCAAGTGTTTTACTAAACTATTCTTCCACATATTGAGGTTTCTTATATTATTGGATATTTAAGTTAATGCATTGGGTTTGGTACGATCCTAAGCATGAATTGAATATGTATAAGTGGGTTCTATAGGCATGGGTGACCTTATATCTCTCCATGTTCTAGGATCGTCATTTCTCTGAAATTGGATGTGACAATTGTATTAAAGAATATATATATTTTTTAGCTTTCGTAAGTTAAGGTGTAACAACCTACATCCACCTTAGAAGTTTTTATGACCAATTTGCTTGACATAAAATTATTAAGACTAAGTGTGCGCTTTTATAGGAATTTATGTGCTATGTGATTGATGAGTATGTGATATGTTAAATTAATTTTAATATGCATAATATGAGTTATTATTGTAAAATAAATAATTTATATGAAGTGAATTAGCATAAAATAATTTGTTGTACATAAAATGAATTTTCATGCAAAAAGGCGACTTTTAAGCATAAAATAATTTTGTGTTTTTTAAAATAATTTTTAAATAAATGTTTTGGGGGAAATTTTAATGAAAATAATAAGAAAAATATTTTATTTTAAATTACTTATAATCAGCCCAAAATTAATTGAAAAGCCTAAATATCCAAAAGCTCACTAAACTAAAACACTCATAACCTAGCTCGTTAAGGGTAATCTTGAAAATTGTCCAAAAATCCTACATATAAATATCTAAAATTTGGCTAGCCCTTCATTTTAGCAGCCATCACTCTATTATTTTATTATTTTGGAAGAAAAATTCTCCCAAAATCATTCTCTCTACCAAAATTCACAAAACACCTTCAACTTTGCGATTTCTTGACTGTATTTGTAAGTTTTTCTTTCCTTTTAATTTATTATTTGATTTCTATGAAACAAATTATGAAAAAATTATTTACTGATAAAATTTGGCCTAGGTGATTTCTTGAGAGAAAAAAAATCAAATTTCTATCGAAAACACTAGCCTCTCTACGTGATTTTTCCAAAGGTGAATCCTACAACTCAAAATTTAAATTTTCATGCATAAACATTACCAAGGGGGGCAATTTTTACATGCTTATATTCTAAACTTATTTTTTATGTCTTTGGATGAAAAATATTGAATTAAATCATATTTTTAGATATTACTGTAATGGCCAAAAAGTTTCAAAAAACTAGGAAATTCAAGGTTTTTGTTCTAGAACTTGAAAGTTAGAAAATTCTATGGTTATATATACACGTGGCTGTCGATTTGTATATGATGGAGTTCTAAACTAATGTTTGTTTTATTTGGATGAAAAATAATGATTTAAATCATGTGTTTTCATATTACTGTAATGAACAGAAAGCGAGGAAAGCTAGAAAACTCATGATTTTCACTCTAAACTCTAAACTTGGAATTATCATGCATAAGAAGCATCCATGGTTGCTGATTTGTGTACATTGATGTTCTAAACTTATATTTGTTGTGATTGAATGAAAAATAATGGTTTAAACCACATGTTTACTTATTGCTGTAATGACCGAAAAGTACTAGAAACAAGAAAACTCATGGTTTTTCATCCTAAAACTTAAAATTGGAAATTTTCATGCATATGGATTTATATATGTGCTAATTCCTATGGATTAATGTTATAAAATAATTTTTGTTATGTTTATATGAAAAATCTTGGTTCAAACCATGTTCCTATATATTACTGTAATAGATGGAAAGTGTGAAAAGTAGAAAAATTCATATTTTCTCTTTAATGGGGTATTTGGCCATTGATGGGATTTTTATCCCAATGTCTATAATTTTTATGTAGTGTATTTTAATGATTATTGATATGTATGAATGAATGTTAAATGGTTAAATTGCATGTTGGTTAAAGGAATGACTCTAGATAAGGCTAGAGGCAATTTGGTATACTTAAGGTATCTTAACCTCATGTTGTGATTAATATGTGAATGTGATTGGATAATATGGAAGTAGGTTGTATGATGACTTGAAAATGAATTAATGATCTTGAATTGATGAAGAGATTGATTGAATGAATTGGTCATAAGAGATAAGCCTGACATTTGAAAGGTTATTTGTTAAGTTGACATATATAAAAGTGTTAAATGTACTAAGATGATTGTTAAAGTGAATTGATATTAAGATAATGATATTGTGTTGACCTTAGAAAAGTATTGACATGAATTATAATTTGTTTTCACATGGGCCTATAAAGGCTAAATGTTTAAGACTTTAAAGTCAACATGTTATGTGCAAGTGATGACGTGCACTTATATGTACAACTTTAAACGTATGTGAATATTATATGTGCATGGGGTAGTTATGGGATAGGATAGAATCATGATTAAATAAATACTAAGTATTGAATTAAATATTATGATAAAGCTTGAGGAGTATTAGAAGTCTAAGGGCTACGTGAATTAAGAGCGAAGGAACCACAAGGTGAGTAAACATTATGATATTGTTACAAGTACAAACTATCACGATATGTGTACCTCTAACATTATTGAAACCCAAGTTCTTTTTATTCTAAAATGAAACTCTATGATTTTCTTGTTAAGCTTGGATTGCCAAAGGACAATTGGTCCAAAACCATTTTTAATTACCCAATGATAATACCTTTATGATTATTGCCCTAATTTACATTGTTTTTAAAACTACACTATCATTGTATCTTTTATTCCAAAGTTAAACTACTATTGTTATTATGATATATGTTATTGTTGCCTTAGATGCTATTGTTATATGTGATTACCATTAGCTCTAGCTATGGTATCTCTAACCCTTTATGTAGAAATCCTTATGCCGATACGGGTAATCATCAGAACCTATGCACACAGTCTTAAGCCAATGAATAGGGATTATGTATTAACCTTAGCTAGAAGGGGTGGTTCTAACTGTAGAGCCTAATCAACTTCATGCTTCTTTATGTGATAAGAGTTGAAATTTAGTTTAAGGCCACCTCTCCTCTATGTGTTCGAGTGATCATGGCAATAGCCTTCACTCTATGTGTTATGTGTGATTTCTGCAATCTTGCTAGATTGCAACATTTGATTTATAAATTATAAAACATGAACTGTGTTATAAACTATGAGTTTCCTTTTAAAAAGGGATATACGTTATTGTAAGTGCCATATTGTTTACTCATTTAGATCATCTATCTCACCCTTTTTCTTTATGTGGTTCTAGGTGAGTAGTATGAGGAGGCAAGGTGATGGCTCAACCATCCTACCTCACTTGAGAAATTCCTTATCCAAGTCTTTAATAATACTATGCTATGAAGTGTTGTCGTTATATACTCCAGGAATATTTATTTTTAATGGTTATTTTGAGAAGCTATTTATTAAGGTTTCAACTAGATTATGAATATTATTTTCTTATAAGTTGTATATGAAGTATCTAATTATTGTCTTCCGCAACTAAAGGTTTTCATATAAACGTTTTAAATGAGTTATCGTATAAGGTTTAGTATGATCCTAGGCATGATTTATATATGTATGAGTGGGTTTTATGGGCATAGGTGACCTTATGTCTCCCCATGTTTACAGATCACTATATCTCTAAAATTAGAATGTGACATAAGGTTTTCCTTTATAAAAGGTTTTATTAAGTTCATGCATGAGGTTCGGTACGATCCTAGCAGTAATTGTATATGTATGAGTGCATTCTAGAGGCATGGATGACCTTATGTTTCCCCATGTTCTAGGACCATCATGTCTTTGAAATTGGGATGTGTCAAGGCCCAACTCACCAAAAGCCTAACACACTAAAACACTCCTAACCTAGCTCATTAATAGCAAACTTGTAATTTTTGCCCAAAATCCTAAAAAAAAAAAAATCCAATATTCAGCCCCCATTGTTTGTGGTAGCCTCCATTCTATTATTTATCATATTTTCTATAGAAAATTCTCTCTTAATCGAACTTCACAAGTTGCCTTCAAACCTTGCAATTTTGTGATCATTGTCATAAGTTTTTCTCTTCTTTCAAGCTACTATTTGATTTTTATAAAACTAACTATGAGAAATCCATATGGGGCTATATATTTACTATTTTTCTTGATGTTCAATTTGACCTAGGTGTTTTATTTGAAGGACAAACCGATTTTCAACCATAAACACAACTATTCCTTCACAAATCCATTCAAGGTGAACCCTAAAACCTAAAGTTGGAATTTTCATGCATATATTCTATAGGGGGGAGGGTGATTTGTATGTTAATGTGTTCTAAAATGACTTTTGTTATGTTTAGATGAAAAATATTGGTTTAAGTAATGCTTTTGCATATTATTGTAATGATTGGAAAGTGTGAAAAGCAAGAAAATCCATGGTTTTTCCCTGGTTATGTGATTTGGCCTATGGTGGGATTTTGATTCCAATATCTATAATTTTCATATGATATATTTTAATGATTGTTGACAAGTGTATATGGATGATACATAAAATGATTGTTGAAGGAGTAACTCTAGACAAAGCCTATAGAGGTTCAGCCTATATTAAAGTTTCCAAACCCTAACTACCATGTTTAATTAATATGTGTACATGATTAAGTGACATATGAATTAGGTTTTATGATGTGTTAGTGGTGAATTAATGATCTTAAATTGACTATGAGAATGGTTGTATGAATCCATCAAAGGAGATAAGCATGACTCTTTCAAGTTTTTTGATAAGTTGATACATATAGAAAGTATTAAGTGTACCAAGTTGAAAGTTCAATTGAATTGATATTAAAATTATGATTTATTGTGTTTGGCTTTAGAAAAGTCTTGATATGAACTATTATGTGATTTCATGTGATCCTAAGAAGGCAAAGTGTGCAAGACTTAAGAGTCAATATGTTATGTGCAAGTGATGAGTGCACTTCTAAGTACAACTCCAAGTATATGTGAATGTTATATGTGTATGGGGTAGTTATGAGATAGGATAGCATAATGTTAAGCAAATTTTAAGTATTGGATTATAATGTTATGTTATAGCTTGAGGATTGTTAGAAGTGCAAAGGCTACAACAATTAGGAGCTAAGAAATCACATGGTGAGTAACATTATGTTCATGTTACAAGTACAAGTTATCATGATAAGTTAACCTTGAAAACCTAAGTTCCTTTCTATTTTCAATTATAATTATATGAGTTCTTTGTTAAGCTTGGGTCGCCAAAGGACAATTGGTCCAAAACCATTTTTGATTATTTAATGATAAGAAATAACCTTTGTGATTGTTGCCTTACCTTATATTCTTTCTGGAACCACATAGTTGCTTATCTTTTATTCAATAAGCTAAACTTCTATTGCCATTATGTTATATGTGATTGCATTCTTCAGTGCTATTGTTAGAAGTGATTGCTATTAGCTCTAGTTATGGTATCAATGAACCCTTTTATGCAAAAATCCTTGTACCGATGCGAGAAATTATTGGAACTTGTGCATATGGTCTTAAGCTAATGGATAAGGGCATAGTATCCACCTCAGCTAGAAAGGGCAGTTCTAGCTGTGGGGCCTGATAAGCTTCATGCTTATTTAGTGATATGAGTTGGAATTTAGCTTGAGGCCACCTCTCCTCAGTGTATTCAAGTGAATATGGTAATAGCCTTCACTCACTGGTGATAAATGTAAGACCTTGCTAAATTGCAAACAATGAACAATGAACTATAAATCATGAATTATGAATCATGATCTATGAGTTATGACCTACGAGCCCTTTTTAAGGGATATGTGTTATTGTATAAGCTATATTGTTTACTCATTGAAATCATCTATCTCACCCCTTTTCTTGTGTGGTTTCTAGGTAAGCATTATGAGGAGGCAAGGTAATAGTTAAAGCCATCTACTCCACTTGGGGGATTTTCTTGTCTAAGTTATTTACCATACTATGATATGATGAGTCTCTTTTAGATACTCCAGGAGTTCTTGTTTGGGGATTTTATTTTTAAACCATTATGTTTTGATGATTTGTTTGGAGTCTAAAATATTCTTTTTCTTATGAATTGTATTTAAAGTATTTTTAAACTATTTTTCTACAAAGTAAGGCTTCTTTTTTATAAATGATCAAATTAAGTTAATGTATGAGATTTTGGTATGATACTAGGCAGTGGTATTATATGCATGAGTGGGTTCTACGAACATGGGTGACCTTATGTCTCCTCATGTTTTAGAACCATCATATCTCCAAAATTAAGATGTGACAAATGACAAGGGCAAGGACTAGAAGGATGAAAGAAGCTTTGCAAGGCTTAATCATAGAGATGCAAGACAAAGAATCTATTCTAGAAGATTTTCAAGAGGTTTCTAAAGCTACACCAAGGATAATAACTTATCTTTGGGTGCAAGATGATAGACAAAACTTGGAATTGGAAGAACAAGACCTAGAGGCCATGAATTAAGCAAAAGAAGGAAAAAATTTAGAAGCTTCAAAAATGGGTAAAAAGCTTTTGGTTTACATGGCCGTATAAACCATCATTCATATGGTCGTGTAATGGGATTTGGATATGTCTAAAGTTGCAACATATTTTTTTTTAGAGTTTTCTTAGTTTAGTTTTGTTTCTAATGTATTTCAACCTTACACTTACTATATTTTAAGGTCCTATCAGATTTATTTTAATTTCTTAATTTTAGGAGTTTATTTTCAATTTGGAAGATTCCTTTTCCTTGTAGAAATTAGATTTCTAAATTTGCTAAAAATCTTATTTAATTCTAGGATTAGGGTTTTAGCTCTTATTTAAACTCAATTAAATTGTAAACTTTATATCATCTTTGAATAATATTATCTCTAAATTTTCATTCACTTTTTAGTGAGATATTCTTATTGGTTCTTACATAGAACTCAAATATGAACTTATCAAGATAACTTATGGCATTCAACCCTATAGCTTTGGTTCTCTTTAACATGTTTGAATTGGGTCAAGCTTTTTTTTCCTTGTTTGAATTTGATTCAAGGGATTTGTTTTCAATATAATTGGTCCCTAGCTTTCTATAGTTAGAGGGTCGCATCATTTAGTGTTAGAGTATTGGTTCATCAAATCAGGTTTCATCGATCCTTTTCATTGTTTTTTGTTTTGTTTATTTGTTTTCCACTTCTATTTATTTATTTTGTTTTATGTTGTTTGTTCATTCTTGTGCTCCATATGCAAGTCAATTTTGAATTCATTAAAGAAATATCAAAGTCAAATTTTAGTTGTCTTGTTTCTATTTGCTTTCATAATCGTTATCCTATGTTAGTCTTTTTTGTTTCAGATTATAATGTTTAATTTAGAATATAAAAAAATTCAGTAAGTTCTTCAATTCAAAAATAGGATATAAAAAAAATCAATTGTTTCATAAGTTCTCTTTGAATCAAAAATTAAAAAAAAGTATCAAAAATCGATTTAATTGCGTATTGATACCTTTCCTATTTTTTATTTTCATTCTTGTATTAATTAGGTTATCCTAATTCAATTAGGTTTGTTATATTCAGATCTTTGTTCAATTAGGATTTCTCAAGTTTGTTCCTAGTTGAATAGTGAGATCAATTTAGAGAAAAGTCAAAGGAGAGTGAAACATGAATGGAGATAACACTATTTTAGAGAGAAATGCGTGAGGAGGTTATGAAGTTTTCATTATGTTTTTTGGCATTAATCCTTTCTTTTGCAGGAAATCAAAATGAGCAATAATGATGGTGAATAACAAGAACCTGATATGAAGTTGTGGATGAAGGCTATGGTTGATTAAAATTAAGTTATTGAGTATAAGATTGGATAATTTGCACACTCTAAGCAAATTAAAACCTTATAGAGGATGGTTGTATGAGGAGGAAGATGAGGATGATTTAGATGAGGAAGAATCAAGCTTTAAGAGAAAAGCTAGCATCAAGATGAAGATTCTTACCTTTCAAGGGAAGAATGATCTAGAGCAGTATTTGGAGTAGGAAAGAAGAGTTAAGCATGTGTTTGATTGCCATAACTATTAAGAGGAGAAGAAGGTGAAATTAGCAACCATCAAATTTACTGACTATGTAAGCATTTGGTGGGATGATCTAAAGCGAAAAAGGAGGAGGAATGGAGAGAGAGCCATTCAAACTTCAGAAGAGGTGAAAGTAGTGATGTGAAAGAGGTTCATTCCTAGTTACCACTATAGAGACTTGTAAAGAAAGTTGTAAGGAATGGTTCAAGAGTCCATGAGTATGGAGGACTAGAACAAGAGATGGAGATAGACATGATTAGAGCCAACATTAAAGAGGACTGAGAAGCTACCATGGCAAGGTTCATTAAAGGCTTGAATAAAGAGATTGCTGACATAGTGTATTTGCAACTTTACGTGGAGATGGAGGAGCTATTGCACAAAGCCATTAAGGTGGAGAAGTAACTTAAGACAAGAAGGTCCAGATCTAGTTCGACTTTTAGCTTATCATGGAAGTCAAATTGGAAAAACTACAAAGCTGCCTCAAAGTCATTAAAAAAAGCAAAACCAAAGAGTTTGGTTGTTGTTACTAAAGGTAAAACTAAAACTAAAACTTCCTCTAAGTCTTATGATATCAAGTGTTTCAAGTACCAAGGATTTAGGGATGTTTCTTTCTAATGTCGAGACAAAAGAATTATGATTTTCTTAGACAATGGTGAGATAAAAAATGCAAGTTCAAGCAAAAATGAGATGCCATATTGGAGGATTATTCTAATGTTGAAGTTAAAGAACCCATTAAAAGAGAGTTATCAGTTGCAAGAAGTGCATTGAGCATACAACTGTAAGGCCTCACCCGAGTACCGGTCCAATATGCTAAAGGGAATCAAAATGTTCATTCTGGAAAGAACTCGTGGGGAAGCCCTAGGGCTTATCTTTGATATATTTAAAAATTATTTTGTAGAGTCACCACCTTAATTGATTTTTATTTGGGAAAATATAAGGAAAAAATCCATTTGTCTCTAATTATTACCCAAAGGAAAAAATATCACTAGCGTTGAAACCAAAGAGAATTTAGGGACTAGGTTTTCAGTTTACTTTAATAAAATAAGTTTGGCCAATTAATATAAGAGTGACTTAAAATATATTTCATAAATAATCTAAGATCGATGTATGAAAAATTTATAATATGCATGATCATTCAACTCATCCATTCAACAATAAAGTAAATACACAAGTAAAGTTCAAAAAAAAAAAATTAACATTACAATAAAAATTCCAAACTTAAGGGATACCTCCTCTAGCCTTTACGGGTTCTAGGGAAGTCATACATTTTTCAAAATAAGCCTAATAACAAAGCAAAAAGAAAATAAAATAAAAGCAAGTGAAGAAGGTAATAGGGGAGAGAGTTGATTAGTTTTAATTCGATTCGATGCTTGAACCAAGCATACCTATGTATCCCTTTGAATGGAAATCAGAACCCACATAGTTCGCCTTTCTTATGAAGGGGTAAGTTTGCCTAGCCATTGTATCATGTTTTGATTAACTGATTAAAAGAAGTTAATTGATTTAACCAATTGATTACCAAATGGAGTTAATTAAATAAGATTCTAATTAAATACCTTAGTAAATCAAGAATTAGGCAAAAAGTCTTAGAACACAAATCCCAATAAGGGAAATAATAGATAAAGTAAAGAAAAATGAAGAGAATAGGGAAAGAAACTTACCTCAGATGGTAAGGCGATGACTATCCTTGAACGGCTCGGTGACCTGCCTGAGATGGTGGGTAGAGGCTACCCTTGGTTGGCATGGCAGTTTGCCTCAGATGGTAGATAGCTGTAACAACCTACATCTACTCTAGGAGTTTTAGTGATAAATTGTTTGAATTTAGGGTTATTGTGAAAAATTGTGTGACTCTGTGAAAATTTGTGTGTGATGTGATTTATGGGTTTGGGGCACGTTAAATTAATTTTAATATGCCTAATATTGATTATTATTATAAAAAAAATGATTTGAATAAAATGCATTAGTATGAAATAATTTATTTTTCGTAAAATAAATTTTCATGTAAAAAGGTAATTTTTAAGCATAAAATGATTTTATGAGTATATTTTTAAATAAATGTTTTGGGGAAAATTTAAATGAAAATAATAAGAAAAATATTTTTATTTTTATTACCCATAATCAATTCTAATTTAAATAAAAAGCCCAAATACCTAAAAGCCCACTATACCAAAACACTCATAACCTAGCTCATTAAGGGTAAACTTAGAAATTGCACCCCAAACCCTAATATATAATGAGAATTTCAGTTGGCTCTTGATTTCCAATAGCCACCATTCTGTTTTTCAATATTTTTATAGAAAAATTCTCTCAAAATATTTCTTTCTACCAAAATTCTCAAAAACACTTTCAACTTTGCAATTTCGCGATCGTTTCACAAGTTTTTCATTCTTTTCAATTTTCTATCTGATTTCTATGAAAAAAATTATGAGAAAATTATTTTAAACTGGTTATGTACTGATTTCTATAGATTTAATTCAGTTTGGGTGAGTTTTTGAAAGAGAAATTAATTTCTCTACCAAAAACATCAACCTTCCTTCGCGATTTCACCAAAGGTGAATCCTATAACTCAAAAATTGAAATTTTCAAACATAAATTCATTAAGGGAGGGGGGGGGGGGGGGGGGGGGGGGGGAGCTACTGCATATTTAAATTATAAACTAATTTTTGATGTGTTTTGATGAAAAATATTGGGTTAAATTATATTTCTGCATATTACTATAATGACTGAAAAGTTTCAGAAAACAAATGAATTCAAGGTTTTTGTGCTAGAACTTAGAAGTTGGAAAATTCTATGATTTCTTGTACATATGGCTGTTGATTTGTGTATGGAAGAATTATAATCTGATATTGTTTTATTTGGATGAAAAATAATAATTTAAACCATGTGTTTGCATATCGCGATAATGAACGGAAAGTGCGAAAAGCTTAAAAACTCATGATTTTCTTACTAAACCCTAAATTCAGAATTTTCATGTATGAAAAGCATTCATCGCTGCCAATTTGTACCTATTGATGTTTTAAACTGATATTTGTTGTGATTGAATGCAAAATAATGGTTTAAAACACCTATTTACATATTGCAATAATGATCGGAAAATACTGAAAACAAGAAAACTCATGGTTTTTCATCCTAAAACTTAAAGTTAGAAAATTTCATGCATATGAATGTATATGTGGGCCAATTCCTACATGTATATATTCTAAAATGATTTTGTTTTGATTACATGAAAAATCTTGGTTCAAACCATGTTTTTACATATTACAATAATAGACGAAAATGGCAAAAAATAAGAAAATTCAGGTTTTGCTTTTGAATAGGGCATTTGGCCTACATTGATATTTTTATCCCAATATCTATAAATTTTATTGATATGTTTTAATGATTATTGACATGTATGTATGTATGATAAATGGTTCAATTGCATGTTGGTTGAAGGGAAGACACTGGACAAGCCTAGAGGCACTTTGGTATACTTGAGGTATACTAAAGGTATCTTAATCTTATGTTGTGATTAGAATGTGAATGTGATTGGGTAATATGGAAATAGGTTTTATGATGAATCAATAATAAATTAATGATCTTGACTTGATAAAAGATTGATTGAATGAATTGGGCATAAGAGGCATGACATTTGAAAGGATATTGATAAGTTGATATGTATAGAAGTGTTAACTGCACTAAGATGATTGTTAAAGTGAATTGATATTAAGATTATGACATTGTGTTTAACTTGAGAAAAGTTTTGGTATGAATTATAATGTGTTTTTATAAGAGCCTAAGAAGGCTAAATGGGTAAGACTTTTAAAGTCAACATGCTATGTACAACTGATGAGTGCACTTATATGTGCAACTCTAAGTGTATGTGAATGTTATATGTGCATGGGGTAGTTATGGGATAGGATACTAAGTATTGAATTAAATATTATGATAAAGCTTGAGGCATCTTAGAAGTCTAAAGGCTAAGTGTATTAGGAGCGAAGGAACCACAAGGTGAGTAAACATTATGCTATTGATACAAGTTCAAGCTATCATGATTATGTTATGGGAACCTTTAAGATTCTTGAAACCCAAGTTCACTTCCATTTTAAATTTAACTATGTGATTTCTTTATTAAACTGGGGTTGTTAAAGGACATTTGGTCCAAAACCATTTTTGATTATCCAATGATAATACCTTTGTGATTATTACCTTAACTTATATTCTTTCTGGAACTATAGTATCATTGTATCTTTTGTTCGAGAGTTAAACTACTATTGCTATTAGGATACTTGTTATTATTGCCTTATGTGATATTGTTATTTATGATTACCATTAGCTCTAGCTATGGTACCTTTAACCCTTTATACAGAAGTCCTTATGCCAATGTGGGTAATCATCAGAACCTGTGCACATGGTCCTAACCTGATGGATAGGGGTTGTGTATCCACCTCAACTAGAAGGGGTGGTTCTAGCCATGGAGCCTGATCAATTTCACAACTTTATAAGTAATTGGTTAGGAGTTAGAATTTTGTGTAAGGCCACCTCTCCCTTGAGTGAATGAGCTAGTATAGTCATTTACTCTATTGGGTAATAAGTGTTTTTAAATGTGATTTTTGTAAACCTGCTAAAGTGAAAATCTTGCTAAATTGTAAACTATGAAACCATGATTTGTAAATCATGAACTATGTGTTATATGCAATGGGCTTTCCTTAAAAATGGGATATATAATATCATTTATGCTATATTGTTTACTCATTCAGATCATCTATCTCACCCCATTTTCTTATGTGGTTCCAAGTGAGCAATATGAGGGGATAAGGTGATGGCTCAAGCCTTCTACTTTCCTTAGGGATTCCTTGTCAAGACTTTAATAATACTATATTATGAAGAGATATTCATAGATGCTTAGGAAGTTTATTTTGGGATATTAATTATTGATGAATTTGTCTTAAAACTTTAAATGTTATTTTCTTATGAGATGTTTCCTGAGTGTTTTACTAAACTATTCTTCTGCATATTGAGGTTTATTATATTACTGGATATTTAAGTTAGTGCATGGGGTTGGGTATGATCTTAGGCAAGAATTGTATATGTATTAGTGGATTCTATGGGCGTGGGTGACCTTATGTCTCCTCATGTTCTAGGACCGTCATATCTCCGAAAATGGGATGTGACAGCAGCGGTTAGCCTTAGATGGTAGACATGAGCCTTAGGCAATAGACTTGCCTCGAATAAGCTAGTAGAAAGCCTTTGACTTGTCAGGTAGGAATCAAAGAGAAACTCCCTAACTCACTTTGTGAAACAAGAAGCAAATTCAAAGTGAAAGAAAAAGAAAAGAAAATTTTTAGAACTAGAGTGGTTTGCTTGATGCAAAGGCTTTCAAGCTCCTAAAGTTAATGATTTGAAGTGTGGAGAGGTCCTCTATATATAGGGAGAAGATTAGAGGAGGAAAACAATGAAGTTTTGATGTGGGATCATGCAAAACAATGAAATTTATAGGAATTGCCATATAGGACATTGTAGCGCCACAGAGGTCTTTGTGGCAGTACTGCACAGCTCTCTATTCAACTGCAGAGGGCTCTACAGCAGCCATAAAGTCACTTGTTTTGCCTATTCTTACTCATTTCATGTATGTTTTTCATGATTCCAATTGTGTTGTGTTCATTATTCAGTCCCAAAAAATTTGAGAGTGTTTTGAAGGTTAAAGGGATAGTTTTCATTTCTAGGGGCTCCATTTTCCTATTTTCTCATTTTGGTGCTTTTTGGAAATTTTGGCTTTTGGAGGTCTATTCACCGAGCCAAGGTACTTCTAAGGTTCAAATGCATACTGGAGGGTGTAAAATTAAGGGTTCATAGTTCAATCATATACTGAAGGGTGTAAAATTAAAGGTTCACAGTTGTCTCCTTATCAGAATTGTCTTAGTCTAAAAGACGATTCTAATGGAAATGAACCTGTGGATGAGGGATAGTAAAATGAACCAAATTGATGTCTAACTTAGAGTTTTGACATTTGGGTGAAAGGTGTAATTGAATTCTAAGGAAGATGTCCTTGATATGTTTGGGAGATCTGGCGGCTAGTAGCATTTGGTTGTTGTCCTTTTTAGTAGGAGCTAAAAATGATGTTCCTCTCTGGTGGGAATGATGATACTATCTAGTAGGAAAAAAAACGATCCTGTCTAGTAAGAATTGACAAAGTAGTGATCTTGTCTGGTAGGAATGATGATGACCCTATTTGGTAAGATCAACAAAATGGTGATCCTATCTGGTGGGAATGAAAAGTGATCATCTTATCTGGTAAGATAAAAAAGATGAACATCTTGTCTGATGAGAATGGTAAAGATAGTTGTCCTATATGGTAAGATAAAAAAGATGACCATCCTGTCAGGTAGGAATGGTAAAGATAACTGTCATGTCTGGTAGGAATAGTAAAAGTAGTGCTCCTTAAGTGATGATCCTGTCTAGTAGGATCAAAAAGATGAATATCCTATTAGGTAGGAATGGAAAAGATAACTATCCTATTTGGTAGGAATAGTAAAAGTAGTGGTCCTTTCTGGTAGGAATGAAAAGTCATGATCCTGTATGATAAGATAAAAAAGATAACCATCCTATCTAGTAGAAATGGTAAAGATAACTGTCCTATCTGGTAGGAATAATAAAAGTAGTGGTCCTTTCTAGTAGGAATGAAAAGTGATGATCTTGTCTGGTAAGATAAGAAAGATGACCATCTTATTTGGTAGGAATGGTAAAGATAACTATCCTATCTAGTAGGAACAATAAAATTAATGGTCCTTTCTGATAAGAGTGAAAAGTGATAATCCTATCTAGTAGGATCAAAAAGATAACTGTCCTATCTATTAGGAACAAAAAGATGACCATCCTAACTAGTATGAATGAAAAAGATAAATGTCCTATCTGGTAGGAACAGTAAAAGTAGTGGTCCTTTTTGATAGAAATGAAAAGTGATGATCCTGTCTAGTAGGATTAAAAAGATGACCTTTTTATCTAGTAAGAATGCTAAAGATAACTGTCCTATCTAGTAAGAATAGTAAAAATAGTGATCCTAAGATTGAGATTGATTTTTGAAAAGAGATTTGTTCAAATTGATCAGGTTGATGATCTATCTTACTTTGAGGGTTTGATTATCAGTCTTGATTCATTAGCCTGTTTAATGCAAAAATCTTGGGTAATTATGCAATGATCGAATACTTTGAATCTGTGAAGTGTCAGCCTAATATAAAAGTGTTGATCTTTGGGAGAAAGATGCCCCTATTTCAGAAAGGTGAATATTTGGAATGGAGGTGCCCCTAATAAAGGAAAATGGTTTGGTCATTTAGTCCTTGGTTGATTGCTAGCTCAGATGTGAAGTGGGTATATAAGGTATGAGACTGGTTGGTCAATAGCTATTAGTTTGGCCTAAGAAGAAGCCATTTTGGGAAGTCAAGAAAGGTGTGATCTTAGAAAAGATTGGGCTGTTCAATTTAAAAGACTTAGATAGGTCTGACTTTGGAGAAGATTTGGTATGAGGCTGGATTGGAGACCTTAATCTTGAGGGTCAGGTCTTTGGAGATGATTAGGTTGAAAGGTTTGAGAAAGGTTAGTTTATAGGGCTTATCCTCAGAGAAGTTTGCATGGAAGGTTTAGACAAGTTTGGCACTTTGGCTCAGTCAGGTTTAGAAGACTTAGTTAGGTTATAGCCTTTAGGGAGTTCATTTGGAAGGCTTAATCAGATTTTTCCATAAGACTAGGTTGGGATGTTAGACTTCATAGGAGGTCATACTGGGATGCTAAGTCTAGCTTAGAGGAAAGGTTAGGCTAGGAAACTAGCTTGGGAAGGCTTGGTTAGATTTGGCCTTAGGGATGATAATGGTCTTTATAAATGGAGGCTTTTTGGGAGTGGGCTTCATAGTGAAAGCTTTTAGGCTTAGGCTTCATGGTGAAGGCTTTTGGTTTGGGTTTTATGGTGAAGATTTTTTGATTTGGGCTTTACAGTGAGGGCTTCATAATGAAGATTTTTGGGCTTGGCTTCATGGTGAAGGTTTTTAGGAGCAGGTTTTATGGTGAAGGCTTTTTGGGAGTGGGCTTCATAATGAAGGCTTTATGGTGAAGGCTTAAAGGTTTTTGGTTAAAAGGATCTCAGGCATTGAGGATAGTTTGTCTAGTTGGGCTATTCTATGAGGGTGCTTTAGACCTTTTTGGAAGATGGTTGCTTTTATCTCAGGAATAGTGCTAAAGATTTTGGTCGTAGGCCATGGACGAGAGTTTGCCCTTTTGATATGGTTGCATAAATTTAAGAGCATTAAGTTGAGAATGGTTTGCATATCTTTAATAGACTTTAATCTTAGGGTTCATGTATTTTGCCATGGAGGCTTGATCATTTCAACGAAAATGAGATTTACCAAAAAGGCATGGAATGACTTGATTTTGAGTAGTTCAAGCCCTTCTTAATCTTTGTGAGACATGACTTGGTTTTGGTTTTGCTAAAGAAAACTAGCTTTAAGGATGATGCATCCTGAAAGACTTAGGATTTTTGGCTCTGCCCATGGGCTTAGCCCTTAGAAGATGATAAGACTTTACTGAGGAAAGGGTGGTATGAGGCTTGAGCTTAAAAGGATGGTATGAGGCTTGAGCTTGAGAAGATAAGATAATACATTTTGAAGTTTGGGAATGGTTTAAAAGTGGGTTGGAAATTATGAATAGGATCAAGGAGGTTGTATGATTTTGCTATTTGTAGCATGATTTATGGAAAAGAATAAGCCAAGCTAATCTTGTCGTTTTGAGATTGAAGAGGCATTTGAGTTAACACTTTATTAGCTTGAACGTAGATGACATATTGGCTGAAAGGAAGTGCCCTAAGGAGTAGCTGAAGAACTAGTAAGAAAAGATAACTTAGGAATCATATTCTCAATAAGATATAGGGATATGACAGATAAGCAAACGATGTGAGAGATTATGCATTAGCTCTTTGAACTAAGCAACAGGATAGATTGATAACTAATAATCATGACCTAGAAGGATATGCCCTACTATGAGATAAGGGTAAAGAAGAAAATATCACTTTAGAGAATGAGCCTCTAATAAGGAAGGATAATTTTAGAATACATAAGCCAAGACAAATTGATTGAAAACAACTTTGGACAAGAAGGAAGATGACTAGGATGACCTTTCTCTCTCTATCTCTCTCTCTTTTTTCCCTTTTTTCTTAGCTCCAAATTTTACCTAAGTTGCCTTTTTGGGTTTTCAACTTAGCAAGCTTAGATTAATGAAATTTGGGAAAAAACATTCCACTATGATTTGATGTTTTTCTTTACTTTGAGCGACTCTGCCCTTTGAATTTTGGATTTGATGAACTTAATGCCTCTTGTTGAGGTGTACCATTTGATTATCCAAAGTGCAATTGGCAATTACATTGAACTATATTTTGTGCTTCAACTGTTTGATGAGAGGTCTATTTCTTATCCTTCCTAAAGTGATTGTTGATGGCACCTCATGTGCTAGCTATGGTGGACTTAATTGACTATTCATTTCTTTTTTTCTCTTTCTTTTTTTTCCTTTCTTCCTTTTTCTCTTTTTTTTTCTTTCTTTCTTTTTCTCTTTTTTTTTTTCAAAGCTCATCCATGTTTAAAACAAGAAAGACAAGTGCACAAATAATTAAAAAAAATATGGATGTTCTATGACAATGAAAAATTTTATTACAAAATAATAAAAAGGGATTGATATGATCAATAAAAAAATACACAAAAAAAAAAGATGACATAATCATACTTAAATTTAGACTTTGATATTTGGACTCAAACTTAAACTTAGACTTAGAATTCAATCTTAGACAGGTTAGATTAGCTGAACATGGACTCTTCTATGTCATGCCACTTGGCACTAAGGTAAGGTGGGGTCGAATTGGGTTCAGGTTCTTCATCACTATTTAGGTTAGTGATGGGGAATTCAGGTTAAAATGATGCACTTTGGATGTAATTCTCAACATTTGATTTAGTTGCAACCAAAACTTTGAAAGTGGGTAGGTATTGGGTTAACAAGCAGATTCAGTAGGTTAGACATAGGTTCTTGATAAGGATGTCCATTAGGTCTGTTTACCATTTGAGTAGTTTTAGCCCTCCACCTTATAAGGAAAGTGGAGAGGGATTCATTTAGAAGCTGCTTGGTGATTTCCAAGTTATGCCTAATGACATCCATTTCACTATTGTAATGATACTGCTCGACAAAGGCTTGATAGATATCATTCCACTTCTTTTTCTAGCTCTTATCTAGTGAAAGGAAATATCTCCCAATAGCACAAGTTAGTGATTATTGGAATAGTTGAGCAATGAGCTAATTGCTAAGTCCTAAAGGTTTGATTTCCCCTATATATATCTTAGATGGGTCTTAGGCATGTAGTTCCATCAAATCTCTCCACTTCAAGCATTTTAAATTTAGGAGGAAGTTTGGCATAAGGGAACAAGCTCAAACTATCTACATCAATTAGGTCACTATTGTGCTTTAGAGATCTGATGGTTTTCTCCACAGATTCAAGTTTCTCCATGAGCATTCTAATGTTTGGATAAGAGAAAACTTCCCCATCTTGGTTAGATATGGGTTGGTATAGCTTGGGCTAGGATTGGTTTAGTTCAAGATAAGGTTTGGGTTAAGATGGTTAAGGCTGGCCTAGTTAATCATAGCTCAAACTTTTTTAATGATGAATTGCCTTTGTTCCTTGAGCTGGACTTGTTGAGCAGTCAAGATAAGGTTTAGGTTAAGATGGTTAAGGCTGGCCTAGTTAATCATAGCTTGAACTTTCTCAATGATGAATTGCATTTGTTCCTTGAATTGGACTCGTTAAGCAACTAGGATAGCTTGGAAATGCTCTTCTTACTTCTTAAGGAGTCTGGTCACAAGTGTGGCCAAGGAAGCCATGTCAAATGGGTTGGCCATTGGTACCTTCAAATCAAGCAACATGGTAAGTGACAGGTATGGAACAGAAAAGGTGATGAAAGTATAGGCATGCATATCTTAAGGGAGAAGGCTTCCCTATTGTGTCTTGGACCAACCATTTTTTGGGCTTAACGTATGATGGGGCAAATGTTTTGGGCTTAGGGTAGTAAACTGGACTAAAGATATTAGGTTTAACGCAGTGTATTAGGCTAAAGTAGTCGGATTGAAAGGTAACAAGCTAGTTTTAAAGGTAATGGGCCATGGATGTTGGGCTTAAGAATAATGGGTTTGATTTTTAACAAGGGTAGGATCAAGATAATGGTTTTGGTGTGGAGAACCTAAGTTATCTAGGCCTTTTTTTTTTTTTTTTTTTAGATAAGGATGGGGGTTGTGGTTAGGCTTAAGGTTAGGTAGTAAGTTAGGGTTGGATATGGGTTTTAGGGTTGCGAGTTTATAGCTTAAGGTCCAAAAGCTGAAGGTGGTTTAGGTTTACATTTGAGGTGTAAGGTTCAAGCATTTAGTGTTTAGGGTAAGGCTAGGGCGAGGAGTTTGAGGTATGTGATTAAGGTGATTGTGTTTAAGATAAAGGCTAGCGTGAGGTGTTTAAGATTAAAGGTCAAGGTGATGGTTTTAGTTTGTAGGGGCAAACGTGGTTGGGATAGAAGTGAGTGTGTTTAAGGTTTAGGAGTGAAGGTGTTTGGATAGAGGTAAGAGTGTCTATGATTTTAGGGTAAGGGCTAGAGTAAAGGGATAATGGTGTTTAGGTCAAAGGTTTAGGGTGATTGTCTAAGGGTTATTGGATAAGGTGATGGGGTATAGGTGAGAGGGAGGTATTTGAATAGAGGTAAGAATGTTTGACCCTTCTTTGGTTCAAGGTTCAACTTAAACTTGAGATGAATGGATGTTTTATTATACAATGTGAATGCATTATATACATAGGGAAAATATTTCATGAGAATGTAAAGATACAAGGTTTTAATTATGGTACATATAACTTAAGGTTAGGATCTATGTTCATTACATGAAAGGCTAAGGGTGGCTAGGTTTGGGTACCTATCACACTAGAGTAGCGATATACCTAATCATATGTGAGTCAAAGAGCCTCGTGTGGGTCTAATAGTATATGCATGCTCATTACACCTTTGAAATAATCAAAGGATTCATCGTGAGGTGAATGATTTTACTATCGACGAATAGACCCAAGGAGGGTTACCCACTCAATGCTACTCACTATCCATTTTTTTCCTAAAATTAGGTTAAATGGCAAAGAGTCTATGCAAGTGATGCATGCAAAGTCACAATCATATTAAAAGGCTAAACTCTTTTTAAACCAATTTGTAGTATGTTTAAAACCAATCCCTCATGGAGCTGCCAATTATGAGGCTTCACTCGAACATCAGTCTGATATGCTAAAGGGAATTGAAATGCTTATTGGGAAAGAACTCACAGGGAAGCCCTCGAGCTTACCTTTGATAGATTTGAAAATTGTTTCTTGAAGGAGCCACCTTAATTTATTTTTATTTGGGGGAAAAAACCCATTTGACTCTAATTATTACCCAAAGGAAAAAAGATCACTAGCATCAAAACCAAAGAGGATTCAGGGACTAAGTTTTTAGTTTACTTTAACAAAATAAGTTTGGCTAATTAATATAAGAGTGACTGCAACAATCCACACCCACCCTAGGAGTTTCCATGACAATTACTTAAATTTAAAGCTATTATAGCTAAGTGTGTGCTTTTATGAAAATTCATGTGTTATGTGATTAATGAGTATGTGGCACGTTAGATTAGCTCTAATTTACATAATATGAATTATTATGGTAAAGTAAGTGATTTATATGAAATGCATAAGCATAAAATAATTTATTTCACATAAATTGAATTTTCATGCACAAAGAGATTTTTAAGCATAAAATAATTTTTATGAGCGTTTTAAAAATATTTTTACATAAATATTTTGCGGAGAATTTCAATGAAAATAATAAGAAAAATATTTTATTTTTAATAACCTATAATCATCCTGTAAATTAAATAAATGGCCTAATTTCCCAAAAGCCCACTATACCAAAAAACTCTTAACTTAGAAACTTGTAATTTGCACAAAATCCTAAATATAATAAGCTAATTTTGCCAATCCTAGTTGTAGTAGCCACCATTCTATTTTCTATCATATTTCCAATAGAAAACTCTCTCAAAAATATTCTCTCAACTGAAATTCACAAGGTGCCTTCAAACCTTGTGATTTGATGACCATTTCTGTAAGTTTTTTGCTCCATTCAATTTACTATTTGATTCTTATGAGACTAATTATGAGAAAACTATTTTAGGCTATCAATTTACTATTTTTATTGTGATTAAATTTGGCCTAGGTGATTGTTTGGAAGAAGAAACCAATTTTCCAATGAAAACACAAACCTTTCTACATGAATCCTCCAAAGGTGAACCCTAAAACTCAAAATTTGGAATTTTCATGCATAATAGTGGGAGGGCAGCTGATTTTTATTTCATTGTATTCTAAATTGATTTTTGTTTTGTTTAGAGTAAAAATATTAATTTAAAACATATTTCTGTATATTACTGTAATAATCAGAAAATACCAAAAAGCATGAGAACTCATGATTTTCACCCTAAAACCTAAAATTGGAATTCTCATGCATATGAATTACCAAGGGTTGTTGATTCCTATATGTTGATGTTCTAAAATAATTTTTGTCATGTTTACATGAAAAATATCGATTTAAATCATTTGTTTATATATTACTGTAATGACCAGAAAGTACTGGAAACAAGAAAAATTCATGGTTTTCATCCTAAAACATAAAGTTGAAAAATTTTCATGCATAAATATACATAGGGGTGCTGATTAGTCCATTAGTATGTTCTAAAATGATTTTTATTATGTTTTCATGAAAAATCTTGGTTTAAACCATGTTTTGTATATTATTATAATAAATGGAAAGTGCAAAAAGTAAGAAAATTCATGTTTTCTTTGATAAGTAGATTCGTCCAACATAGGGATTTTAATCCCAATGTCTATAATTTTTATATGATATATTTTAATGATTATTAACATGTATATAAGAATGATAAATAATTTAATTACATGTTGGTTGAAGGAATAACTCTAGACAAGTCTAGAGACATTTAGGTATTCCTAGGGTTTCCTAACCCCATTACTATGTATGGTTAATATGATTAAGTGAAATAGGAAATACGTTTTATGATGAGTTAATAATGAATTAATGATCTTAAATTGACTATGAGTTTGTATGGATTGGTCATGAGAGATAAGCATGACACTTGAAGGGTTACTTGTTAAGTTGACATATATGAAAAGTGTTAAGCGTACTAAGTTGAATGTTAAATTGAATTGATATTAAGATAATGATATATTGTGTTTGACTTTAGAAGAGTCTTGGCATGAGTTACTATCTTGGTATGAGTTACCACGTGATTTCATGTGGGCCTATAAAGGCAAAGTATGCAAGACTTTGAAAGTCAACATGTTATGTGCAAGTGATGAGTGCACTTCTAAGTGAAACTCCAAGTTTATGTGAATGTTCTATATACATCGGGTAGTTATGGGATAGGATAGCATGATATTAAGCAAATGCTAAGTATTGAATTAAATATTATGTTAGAGCTTGAGGAGTAGTAGAAGTTCAAAGGGGCTACAAGTACTAGGATTAAATGAACCACAAGGTGAGTAAATGTTATGTTCAAGTTACAAGTATAAGTTATCATGTTATATGAACCTTTGATATCTTAAAACCCAAGTTCTTTTCTATTTTTAATTATGACTAAATTATTTCTTTGTAAGCTTGGTTTGCCAAAGGACAAATGGTCCAAAACCATTTTTGATTATTCAATTATAATAAAGAACCTTTATAAATTATTGTCTTACCTTACTTTCTTTCTTGAATCATACTGTTATTTATCTTTTGCTCAACAAGTTAAATTGCTATTACATGTGATTGCATTCTTAAATTCTATTATTATAAGTGATTACCATTAGCTCTAGCTATGGTATCTTTGAACCTTTATGCAAAAATCCTTATGTCGATGTGGGTAATCATCGATACTTGTGCACATGGTCTTAATCCGATAAATAAGGGTAGTGTATCTACCTCAACTAGAAAGGGCGGTTCTAGCCATAAAGCCTGATTAATTTCATCACTCTTTACAAGTTACAAGTTGGGAGTTGGAATTTTGTATGACGCCACCTCTCTCTTGAGTGAAAGAGTTAATAGTTGTCACTCTTTACAAGTTTACAAGTTACAAGTTGATTTCTGTAAACCTTGCTCATTTATAAACCATGATTTATGAACCTTGAACCCTTATAAAGGGATATATGCTATTTTACAAGTTGTATTGTTTACTCATTCAGATCATCTATCTCACCCCTTTCCTTGTGTGGCTTCAGGTGAGCATCATGAGGAGGCAAGGTGATCGCTCGAGCAATCTACTCTGCTTGGAAAATTCCCTTATCAAAGTTTATTACTATGCTATGTTATAATGAGTCTCTAGACGCTCTAGGAGTCTTATGTTAGAACTTTATGTTTGATGATTTATTTTGGAGTCTTAAAAATGTTCATTTATTTTGGGATTGTGTTTAAAGTATATTTAACTATTCTTCCATAACTTAAGATTTTCTTTTATAAAAGGTTTCATCAAGTTAATATATGAGGTTCGGTATGATCCTAAGCAAAGTTATTATATGCATGAGTGGGTTCTATGGGCATGGGTGGCCTTATGTCTCCCTATGTTCTAGAACCATTATATCTCTAAAATTAGGATGTGATAGTGACTTAAAATATATTTCATGAACAATCTAGGATGTATGAATAATTTATAATTTGCATGATCATTCAACTCATCCATTCAACAATAAAGTAAATACACAAGTAAAGTTAAAAAGAAAGTTAACATTACATTAAAAATCCCAAACTTAGGAGACACCTCCTCTAGCCCTTATGGGTTTTAGGGAAGTCACACATTCCTTATACTAAGCCTAATAACAAAGCAAAAAGAAAATAAAATAAAAGCAAGTGAAGAAGGTGATAGGGGAGAGAGTTGGTTAGTTTTAATTAGATTCAATGCTTAAACTAAGCATGCATATCCCTTTGAATGGAAATCAAAACCCATGCAGTTCTCTCTTCTTGTGAATAGGTTAGTTTAGCCTAGTCATTTTATCATGTTTTGATTGATTAAAAGAGGATTGAGTTGATTGATTTAACTAATTGATTACCAAGTGGACTTAATTAAGTAAGATTCTAATTAACTACCTTAGTGAATCAAGAATCAGGCAAGGAGTCTTATAACACAAATCCCAATAAAGGAAACAACAAATAAAATAAAGAAAAATAAAGGGAAAAGGGAAAGAAATTACAATAAAAATCCCAAACTTAGGGGATATCTTTTATAGCCCTTATGGGTTCTAAAGAAGTCACACATTCCCTAAACTAAGCCTAATAATAAAGCAAAAAGAAAATAAAATAAAAGCAAGTGAAGAAGGTGATAGGGGAGAGAGTTAGTTAGTTTTAATTAGATTTAATTCTTGAATCAAGCATGCCTGAATGGGAATCAGAACCCATGTAATTCTCCTTTCTTGCAAATGGGTTAGTTTAGCCTAGCCATTTTATCATGTTTTGATTGATTAAAGAGGGTTGAGTTGATTGATTTAACTAATTGATTACCAAATGGAGTTAATTAAGCAAGATTCTAATTAATTACCTTAATGAATTATGAATCAGGCAAAGAGTCTTATAACACATATTACAATAAGGGAAACAATAAATAAAATAAAGAAAATGGAAGAGAAAAGGGAAAGAAACTTACCTTAGACAGCGGGCAATGACTAACCTTGGACGGCTAGCCTCGGACGACGTGGTGGCTTACCTCAGATGGTAGATAGCAACTAGCCTTAGATGGTGGACACAAGCGTTGGGCAATAAACTTACCTCAAACAGGGGGTATCAACTTCGCCCTTCTGCTAAGAATTTGATACCTTATAATAACCTAAAAAAGATCCCATTGTAAAATAGTTGAAGAAGACCTAAGAAAATATCTCTACTTGGAGCCTCATCTAATCTTCATACCCTCATCCCCAAGCTCTTTACATAGAGTAGAATCAATGTTAAGCTTATGTTGATATCTCACCAAAGATCCTTATGGCTTCCTTGACAAACAATATCAGGTCTATGTCTATCTCTTTCAGTGACCATGACATCCCACAAGGAGAGAAAAACCACAATCATGCTCTCTACAGCATTATAATAACCCAAGGTAAAACTATGCTTATGGTTTTGGTAGATAATAGGTCCATACTAAATGTATGCCCACTAAAAGTATCTAGCTACCTAGGATTGGAGGTATAGATTTCACTCCTTCAGACAAAGTTATAAGAGTATATGATAACACCAAGAGGAAGGTCATGGGTGTTACCAACCTGAATGTTACTATTAAGCATGTTACCATGTCTATCCCTTTTCAAGTGATTGATGTCAAGGCTTGCTTTAATCTCCTCATTAGAAGGCTGCGGATGCACCAAGCTAAAGCTGTTCTATCCTCTCTTCACTAAAAGTTAAAATTTTCCAATAGTATAAGTATCATAATAGTCTGAGCTAATGTATATGGGAATAGTGACATCTTAAGCTCTCTATCAATTTTAGAAATCAAGCCTAAACCCTCTGATTTTCTTATGTCTGCCTTTTCATTTGACACCATCCAGTTCATTTAAAGGGAAGGTAAAGAGTTTGTTCCTTTTGACTTTGACCTTTATAACAATGTGCCTATGGCTAATACTATGAAGAAATGGATAGCCAAGTTCCTAGATTATCCTACTACTACCCCTCCTTTTGACCTTAGTTATATGCCTAAACTAAAGGATATAGCGAAGCTATATGAAAGAGCTAAGTTGAGAGCTAATGCCAAGAGGCTAGGTGAGATCTATGATTGGCTTATACACCCCTACTTTAAAGCCATAAGTGGTTATTTTGTGAAAGAAGGGGAGGATTTTACTTATTGTGATTTTCCTAAACCCTGGTATTATGTCATCTCTAAGAAACTAATCTATAGGTTTGAAATTTTCTTTAATGTTAGGCTTAATCTAAAGGAATATGAGCTAATCTATCTATTAGAGGAGGATTAGGAAGCAAGCATAGAGCCCTCTCTTTTTGAGTCTGTCCACATGATCATCAAACACTTGGAACATCATATCCCACCAAGCTCATCCAATATCCTAAGCTCCATCAAATAATTGATATTTTGAGAAGAGCATTAGCCCTATCATGCCTTTGTCTAAGTCCTCTGAGTCTAAATTTGAGTCCCCTAAGTCTATCAAGTCTATTTCTAAAATTGAGTCTATTGATCTATTTGATTTTGTAATCCACTATCTAGGCTTGTCTTTTGATGTAACCCATGATGATGGGAACTTTGTCAACAATAAGTGTGAATCCTCATTTTAGCACCTCTAAAATTAATTTTGAATTCACCAATACTAAGTGAAACACTTTTTAGCATAATCTGACACTTTTTGTACCCTAATTGGACCTTTCATATCAGACAACACTTTTTTGAAATTGACTTGATTTTCTCTCAGATTGAATGCCCTAGTCATTCTAAAATTAATTTTGAGTCTATCGATGCTGACCGATAAGATTTTTGAACTTTGTAACCCTTAAAAATTAATTTGGAAGTCTCAAAAACTGACCTGGAACTTTCAAAAATTGACCCAAAAAAGATCTTAAAAAGCCAGTCGAACCCGTAGCACATGGAGCTGCATCAGCTCTAACGTGGATCTGTGTCAGTTTCTGCTTGGATGTGCAGATCTACATAAGAGTTATGTAGCATCCGCAAAGCTATGATGCAGATCTGTGCAAAGTTGACGCAGAGTGTAACAATCCACACCCATCATAGGAGTTTTTATGACCAATTTGCTTGAATTTAGAACTATTAGGACTAAGTGTGTATTTTTGTAAAAATTCATGTGTTATGTGATTGATGGGTATGTGGCATGTTAAATTAGCTCTAATACACCTAATATGAATTATTATAATGAAGTAAGTGATTTATATGAAATGCATAAGCATAAAAATATTTATTTTATATAAATTGAATTTTCATGCACAAAGCGATTTTTATGCATAAAATAATTTTTATAAGTATTTTTAAAATATTTTTAAATAAATAATTTGGTGGGAATTTTAATGAAAATAATAAGAAAAATATTTTATTTTTAATTATCTATAATCAGCCCATAAAATAAATAGAAAGCGCAAATTCCCAAAAGCCCATTACACCAAAACACTCCTCACTTAGCTCATTAAGGGTAACTTGGAAATTGCCCAAAACCCTAAATATATAAGGTGAATTTCAGCCAGCCCTTGTGTTGAGCAGCCACCATTCTATTATTTCATTATTTTGGCAGAAAAATTCTCTCAAAAATATACTCTCTACCGAAATTCAAAAAATACCTTCAAACTTTGCGATTTCTTGACCATATTCGTAAGTTTTTCTCTCCTTTCAATTTATCATTTGATTTCTATGAAACTAATCATAAGAAAATTATTTTGAACTAAATATTTAATGATTTTCATTGATTAAATTCAGTCTAGATAAATTTTTGAGAGACAAATTGATTTTTCTACTGAAAACACAAACCTCTCTACGCGAATCCTCCAAAGGTGAACCTTAAAACTCAAAGTTTGAAATTTCATGCATAAACTCTATAAGAGGAGGGGGGGGGGGGGGGGGGGGGTGGGGGGGGGGGGGGGGGTGTGATTTGCACATGGTTATGTTTTAAATTGATTTTTTTTGTGTTTAGATGAAAATATCAAATTAAATCATATTTTTGTATAATACTGTGAAAATCGGAAAACACTGAAAAGCAAGAGAATTCATGATTTTTACCCTACAATCTAAAATTGGAATTTTCATGCATATGTTGCACCATGGGCTGCCGATTTGTACATAATTGAATTCTAAAATTATTTTTATTTTGTTTAAATGAAGAATAATGATTTAAATCATGCGTTTATATATTACTGTAATGATCGAAAAGTACCAAAAACAAGAAAGATTCATGGTTTTCATCCTAAAACATAAAGTTGGAAAATTTTCATGCATGCATACATATATAGGTGCCAATTGGTGTAATTAAGTGTTTTAAAATGATTTTTGTTTTGATTACATGAAAAATCTTGGTTTGAATCATGTGTTTGCATATTTTTGTAATGAATAGAAAGTGCGAAAAGTAAGAAAAATTCATATCGTCCTTAAATAGGGCATTCGGCCAATGTGAGAATTTTTATTTCAATGTCTATAATTTTTATGTAATGTATTTTAATAATTATTGACAAGTATATATGAATGATAAATGATTAAATGGCATATTGATTGAAAAATGACCCTAGACAAGTGTAACAAGCCACATTTACCCTTGGAGTTTTAGTGACAAATTAATTGAATTTAGGGTTACTATGACAAATTGTGTGACCATGTGAATTTTATGTGTGACGTGATTTATGGGTTTGGGGCATGTTAAATTAATTTTAATATGCCTAATATGAATTATTATTGTGAAATAAATGATTTACATGAAGTACATTAGCATAAAATAATTTATTTAAATAAAATGAATTTTCATGCATAAAGGCAATTTTTAAGTATAAAATAATTTTATGAGTATTTTAAAATAATTTTTAAATAAACATTTTTGGGGGAAATAATACAAAAAATAATAAGAAAAATATAATTAATTGAATTACCTATAATCAGCCTCTAAATTAAATAAAAATCCCAAATACCTAAAAGCCCAATACCCAAAAGTCCTCCTAACCTAGCTCATTAAGGGTATTAGTGGAAATTGTCCAAAACCTACCTTTAAACATCAAATTTTTGGCCAGCCCTAGTGTTCCAGCAGCCAACATTCTATTTTTCTATATCTTGATAGAAAAATTCTCTCAAAACTATTCTCTCTACCGAAATTAAGAAAACACCTTCCATTTTTGCGATTTCTTGACCGTAATCATAAGTTTTTCTTCTCTTTCAATTCCTTAACTGATTTCTATGAATTAAATTATGAGAAAATTAATTTGAACTGGGTATTTACTTATTTTTATAGATTTAATTTAGTTTGGGTGAGTTTTTGAAAGAGAAATCTAATTCTCTACCGAAAACACAAATCTTTCTACGTGATTTCTTCAAAGGTGAATCCTGTAACTTAAAATTAAAATTTTATGCATAAACCATACCAAGGGGAGAGATTTCTATATCATTGCATTCTAAACTGATTTTTTATGTGTTTAGTTGAAAAATACTGAATTAAATCATATTTCTGCATATGTGAACCCTCAAAATTGCACCTCCAGTCGACTGTCTTTTAGTTATGAACCCACAGGACCAAACCAAGCTCGAATCGAAACTAAAACAGACCCGAAACTGACGAAAATAGGTCAAACTATATGAGAGGCACGTTTGCTGTGCCGCGTTCTGGGCGACATGCATTTTGTGCCGCTGCCGGTGGCACTCCTGCCATGCTGCCATAGGCGGCACCAAATTGATGCCGGCAGACAGGCAGCACGTCTGCCGTGCCACCCATGCTGCCAGCGCCGCGCCGATGCCGCCATCCGTACTGCCGAAACTCCTTTGGTAGCACTATAAATAGAGCCTCCTCCAAGCTTATTTGGCATGACTTCCAACGCATTCCAACCCAATTCAAGAGATTTCAAAGAAGTTGAGACATTTCAAAGCATAAATTCTTTCTTATGCTAACACACTTGTTGTTTTTTTTAGATAAAGATTCCAAGTTTCTTTTGAATTCAAGGTGGAGTTGAGATCCGGTGCAAAACTCATTCCATTCGTTCGAAAACCAAGAAAAGCAAAGGTATAATTCCTTTTCTATTTTATTTTTAAAATTCTAAATTCAGATCTAGAATTTTATTTAGGTCAAAAACTGAAAAGATCTAAAACTTATTAATTTAAGAATCATAATTAAGTTAATAAACAAATCTACACCTTTTTTATAACCCCTCCTTCGCATGAAGGAAGAACTGCGTGGGGTTTGATTCCTATTCAATAGGATATGCAGACTGCCATTTTGAAGGGCATCAACTCCAAAATCTTTTTATCAATATTTTACTTATTTATTCTATTTATTTATTTACCTTTTATTTTGGTTTATTCATATTAACCTTTTGTTTATAATTTTATTTGGGTTTAGTTGGGGAATGTGTGCTTTTCCTAGTACCCATAAGGGCTAGAGGAAAGATCCCCTTTATTTCAATTATTTTGATATTGTAATAATTAAGTAGGATTTATTTTGCTTATTTATTGTCATCTCATCATATATATATATATATATATATATATATATATATATATATATATATATATATATATATATATATATATATATATATATATATATATATATATATATATATATATATATATATATATATATATATCTGTTTCATTCATCATCATATTCCTGTTCATGCATACATAAAAATTCCTTTTTTTCAAGAGTTATTTTGCATTTTTAGCCAAACTAAAGAAGATAATATTTTCTTAATTGTGTAATTACCAAAACCTGATCCCCAAGCCCTCCTTGGTCACTCGCGGATTGGTGCATTTTTCCATTGGGATAAATCAAATTGTTTTTAGAGTCAATCATATTGGGTTTTCTTTAATTTCCTAATTAAAATAAATAAATTAAAGTGGCGACTCATTTTTCAACTTTCAAATTACAAAAATCAATTTTCTGAACTCACAGCGAGTTCCAATCGTGGAGTTTCTCCTGAAGAGCATTTCGATCCCCTTGCAGATCAAACCGGTGCTCGGGTGAGGCCTTATAGTTGGCGACTCTACTGGGGAACTAAAATCTTTTTCAAATAAAAGATAAAGTGGATTACTTTTTGTATAATACCAAGTTTGGCTTTAAAAGTAAAATAACTGTTTCATGCATCACTACATCGGACTCTTTGTCCATAAACCCTAGCTTCCTAGGAAAATAAAGGATAGAAAGTAACATCGAGTGGGCAACCTTCCTTAGGTCTGCTTGTCGATAGTGAAATCATCCAGCCCATGACATATCCTCTAATCCTTTTAGAGGTGTAACGAGTATGCACGTACCATTGGACCCACGCGAGGCTCCTTGTGTCACATGTGGTTAGGTATATCACATCTCTAGTGTGATGGGTTCCCTTTAAAACACCCTAACCCTTTCATGTAATGACTCATAGAGCCTTTCCTTTAGGATTGTATGTACCATAATACTAAAACTTGGTATGCCATTATCATGAAACCTTTTCCATTCATGTATACATGCATGCATGCATAAAACCTTACAAAGTTGGAGAGTTTTTCATCTCACTCAAACACTGCTAGTCCTAATCATAAACCCATGTCAACCTATGATCCCAGTTAAGAGCTAATATATTTTATGATCTTTATTCCATACCTAAGCTAGACATTGACCCAGCTTTATCTCTCTGTCCAAAGGTTGACAAGATGTCTATTGCCGGAGAAGAGACCACTACCACCAGGGCTAATGAGATCTTTGATGAGTTTTTTGCCAAACTCTCTGAACACCAAGAGACCATTATGAAGAGGTAAGAGGCCCTTTTTCAAGACATGCTGAAGGCCTAAAGGAGGGCTATCATGGAGGATGTCCGTGCCATGTTTGAACAGACCTCCCTATGCCAAAACCCCACTGACCCAAAATCATTCAAATCCGACCCTAAGCCTACCTTTTATCCTGTCTATGGATCCACTTCCAGAGTTGAATCCAAAGATAAAGAACCTACCAACACCGACATCATCCCACCATTGCCAATCCCATCACCCGAGTTCCTTAAAAATAACTCACTAACAAATGCCACTTCTGCCTTCACTTCCCAACCCGCGGATCCTTTCCAAAGGAAGGAAGTTAATCTTGAAATTAAGGCCTGTATGGAGAAGATGGAGCACATGGAAAAGATGCTAATGGGAATGAAAAAGAAAGAGGATTTGGTTGATATGGAATCCTTAAGCTTGACCCACCTCAAAGTATATGTGGGAGCTATGCATCCATTGGGTGTGGATAATCAACTTCTAGCCCAATTGTTTCAACAATCACTGACCGGTACAGTTGTGAAGTGGTTTGTGGACTTAGATGTCGCCAAGAAATGGACCTGGGATGACATCTGCAATATTTTTGTTCAACGGTATCACTACAACATCGAGGTCGATGTAACTAGAAGAGACCTCAAAACCACCAAGCAGTATGCTAAGGAATCCTTCTCCTCGTTCCTTACAAGGTGGAGGAAGAAGGCTTCTCAGATGGTAAACTGACCTCCTGAAAATGAGCAAATTGACATAATTATCAAGAATCTCCTACCAGTTTACCAAGAGAGGCTACAGACTCAATACTTGCCTTCCTTCAAAGCCCTAATTACCACAGCTTCAAAAATTGAAGACTTGATTTAGAGTGGTCAGATAAAAAAAGAGACTGCATCAAGGTCAAGATATAAGAAGCCCATTCATCAAGGTAATGTCACTTCCTCAACAAATCAGAAAAGGGGGGAAGTTAATGCTATGACTATTAAGGAGCCTATCCGAATTGAAAGGAGGCAGTTTTCTAATCTTGGGGGTGTACCTATGAGTATTATCCTTAAGAAGCTACTTGAGGGAAATATGGTGAAACTCCTTGAGCCAAAGCTAATCCCCAATCCACTTCTCAAAAATTACAACCCACATGAGAGGTGTGACTATCATCAAGGACCTGGGCATAAGACAGATGCGTGCAAGGCCCTTAGACACAGAATTCAGGACCTCATTGACTCCAATGACCTGATTCCACCAAAAGTCTGACCTAATATCAACACCAACCCTCTACCAAACCACACCGTCAATGCTATAAATAATCACGAGGGAGTTGACCCCGTCTCTTTGATTGAGTCAAATCTCAGTTATTACTGTGTCCTGGACCTCACTAACCTAGTTGAGGAAATTGATGCCATCACCAGAAGTGGCAGAGTTATCCAGAACTAACCAAGCCCAAACACTCAACCTACCCAACCTGTACCTACACCTGCCGACAAATTGAAAGGGATTCTTGAACCAGCTGAAGATCCCATTCTTAAACAACTTAAGAAGACACAAGCCAACATCTCAATTTGGAGTTTGATCCAGTCTTCATATCCTCACCGCCAAGCTCTTTGCAAGGTTCTGAATCAATGCCAAGCTCCAATTGACATTACACTTGAAAACCTTATTGCTTCTATTACCTCTGCAGCTAAAAGGGTGTCCATCACTTTTAGAGAAATTGACATTCTAGAAGGAGATCCTACCATAATAATGCCCTTTACATCATAATGGTAACACGAGGAAAGACTGTGCCAATGGTTCTTATTGATAATGGTTCAGCCTTAAATGTATGCCCTCTGAAAGTAGCAAGCTGCTTGGGATTAGAGGTTATTGATTTTACCCCTTCGGATCAGATCGTAAAGGCGTATGACAATACCAAGAGGGAAGTCCTTGGGGTAGCTATCATTGATATAACTATTGGGCCAACATCTTTCACCATAACATTTCAAGTGATTGATGTACCTTCTTGCTTTAACCTGTTACTTGGAAGGCCCTGGATTCACCAAGCAAAGGCAATTCCCTCATCTCTATATTAGAAAGTGAAGTTCCCTTTCAGAAATGGGGTTGTGACTGTAAAAGGAGACATGCATGGAAGACCAGACATCCAAGCTCTGTTCCTATTCTTGAGATTTAGCCCAAGCTATCCTCCTACCCACTTTCAGGTTTCTTGTTCATTCAGTACATTGAGGGTGAAGAGGGTAAAGAATTCATTCCCTTTGATTTTAACCCCTTCAGGAATATTACTGTTGCTAACATGCTCCGCAAAATGAATTACTTTCCTAGTCTAGGTTTGGGAAGAAGCCAACAGGGCTTGAAGTCTTTCTTGGACTATCTAGTTGCAACACCACCATTTGGGCTAGGGTATGAGCCCACTGATGAAGATCTAGAAGAAATGGAAAATCAGGCCAAAGACAAAATAGCTGCCCTTAAAAGAGGTGAGGTTTATGACTGGCCCATGTGCCCTTACTTCAAAACTCTAAATGGTTATTTTGTAAAGGAAGGTGACATAGTTCCTTACTATAACTTTCCTGAGCCTTGGGTCTGCCCATTACCGGAAAACTGATCCCCGGGTTTGAAATATTTTCTAATGTCAGGCTTGAGATAGAAGACTGTAAGCCAATCTACATGCTCAGTCAGGATTGGGAAGAGAACATGGAGGCTAGTCTTTTTGATGAAGTGTTCATACTCACTGTTAAGGAGGAGAAAACTGACCCTTCCACCTTAGTTCAGCCCACTGAGACCGAGCTGCAAAATTGGTCCTTTGAGGAGAAACCCTTTTACCTTTCTGAACCAGAGCCTCAACCCGAATTAGAGTCTCAGTTTGAGATAGACTCATCCTCTGAATCTGAGTCTGTCTCTTCTATTTCTTCTGTTGATGATGTAACTGACCTTGAGGGTCTAACTTTTCAATTTGATGTAAATTGGGACATATCCCCATTTGAAATCAATAAAAATTATACTTTTTCCTCTTACGACTCTGTGTCTCCATTTTTCTTTGATGTTCCAACTTTTAAATCTGACTTAAATGAGACATGAAGTAAAAATGAAATAAACGAAATAAAAGATGACACAATTAAAGAGCCCATCAATGCTGGCACTCATGACATACAAAAAATTACATACATTGCATCTGCATGCATAAACAGGGATCACATTGAAAAGATGATCAGAGAATTTCAAGACTGCTTTGCATGGCAACCGAAAGACATGATAGGGTTGGATCCAAGCATAGTAGTTCATAAGATCCCGGTCTACCCAGGTGCTAAGCTCGTTAAGTAGAAATTGAGAAGACTCAAGATAGAATGGTCTTTACTAATTAAAGAAGAAATTGCCAAGCTACTAGACCACAACTTCATTGAGCCTATCAACTATCCATCTTAGCTTGCTAACATTGTGCTAGTCCCCAAGAAGGATAGTAAAGTTAGAATGTGTGTGGATTACAGGGATCTGAATAAAGCCTGTCCCAAGGATGATTTCCCCTTGCCTCACATTGATCTGTTGATAGATTGCATGGCAGGTTCTGAATTGGTTTCCTTAATCGACCTGGCTGCAGGGTATAATCAGATAATGGTTCATCCTCCTGATAAAGAGAAGACAACCTTCATTACTAAATGGGGCACTTATTGCTACCGAGTTATGCCATTTAGGCTTAAAAATGCCAGGGCAACATACCAAAGGATGGCAACTACCATTTTCCATGACATGATGCATAAAGAAACTAAAGTTTATGTGGATGACATGGTAATCAAACGCACTACTGTTGAAGAGCATTCAGAGGCACTAAGGCGATTCTTCTTTAGACTTCACCAATATAATCTCAAACTCAATCCTACCAAGTGTGTCTTTAAAGCCTCATCTGGAGTATTCCTGGGCCACATGGTCAGTAAGAAGGGTATAGAAGTGGACCCTGCTAAATCAAAGGCAATTCTGGAAATGCCACCTCTAAAAATAGAAAAGGAGATCAGGGGTTTCCTTGGATGACTACAATACATTAGTCGGTTCATCAATCAGTTGGCTGATGTATATGGTCCCATCTTCAAGCTACTCAGAAAAGGAACCTCTAAGCAGTGGAATGATGACTGTCAAAAAACTTTCGACCAAATCAAGTAGTACTTACTAAACCCACCAAGGTTAGGAAAGCCCTTGTTGCTTTATCTATCAGTAACCGATGAAGCGATGGAGGCAATGCTTGCCCAAAATGCTCCTAACTCTAGTAAGGAGAATTCCATCTATTACTTTAGCAAAAGGATGCTATCTCATGAGCTCAAGTACAGCTTTATAGAAAAGCTATGTCTTGCTTTAGTATGGGTCTGCAACACTACCTTTATTCTTTTACAACTCATGTTCTTGCTGAGAAGAGCCCTTTGAAATTCCTTATAGAGAAGCCGGTTCTTGACAGTAAGATGGCAAGGTGGATGGCTATGTTAGCTGTATATGATCTGAAATATATGCAGCGAAAAGCAGTTAAGGGTAGCATAGTGGCTGATCAGTTAGCTGTAGCTCCAGTAGATGATCATTGGGTTGAACTTGAATTTCCTAATGAAGACATCCTAACAATTGACACTAAAGTATGGAAGCTCTACTTTGATGGGGCATCTAACAACAAAGGGTATAGTGCCAGCATTGTGTTCATTACACCGAATGGGGAAAACCTACCCATAGCCATTAAATTAAACTTTGAAGTAACAAATAATGAAGCAGAGTATGAGGCATGCATCTGCGGTCTTGACGCAACAATAAGGCTCAGAATCAAATGCCTTGAGATTTATGGGGATTCAAACCTGATAGTTTCCCAAGCCTTGGGGAAGTGGAAGATCAAAGAAGAATGCTTGGTTCCTTACTATAAATGCCTGAATGAACTAGTGGCCAGTTTCCATGAACTATCTTTCCATTATCTTCCAGCGACGAAGAATAGATTTGCTGATGCTTTAGCAACACTCGCCTCAATGCTTGATATAAACAACGGCTTTATAATCAGACCTGTTACAATTGAAGTTAAGCATGAGCCAGGCTGCGTAGCTCATTATTTGAACATCCAAGCAGCTGACAACAAACCATGATTTTGGGATATCTTCAACTACATCAAAAATGGACTCTATCCTGAAGGGGCCTCCAAAATAGAAAAGAGGACTTTAAGACAGTTGTCCAAGAGTTTCATTCCAAATGGGGAAGTACTCTATAAATAGGTTTGGGATAACATTCATCTGAGATGTGTCACTGAAGCAGAAGCCCAACAGATCATGAAATAGATGCATGGTGGCAACGAGGGTCCACACATGAACAGAATTGCTCTAGCCAGCAAGATCATGAATGAGGGCTACTTCTGGCTTATTATGAACCAAGATTGCATAAGGTATGTTCAAAAATGCCATAAGTGCGAGATCTATGCCAAACTTTAGAAGAAACCTCCTGTACCTCTATCTCCTATCACCACGCCTTGGCCATTTGCAACTTGGGGCGTAGATGTCATTGGCAAAATAAGCCTGAAGTCTTCCAGTAAGTATGAGTTCATTCTAGTGGCTATTGACTATTTCTCCAAATGGGTTGAAGCTGCACCGTACCAGATATTGGACTCCAAATGAGTAGCCCAGTTTATTCATACCAACATCCTTTGTAGGTATGGGGTCCCTTTTGAGATCATTACTGATAATGGATCTCACTTCCAAAAGGAGGTTGCTCTACTATTAAAGCAGGAGAAAATTCAACACTATAAGTCTTCTGTGTACAGACCTCAAACAAACGGCACAGTTAAAGCTGCAAATAAGACTCTTAAGAGTATACTGTAGAAGATGGCTGACAACCATAAGGATTGGCACCTACATTTGCCCTATGCCTCATGGGGATACAGAATAATAGTACATACTCCAACCGATGCTACACCATACTCTTTAGTGTACAGGATGAAAGTCGTCCTACCAATCAAGGTAGAAATCAAGTCAGCTTGCATTCTAAGGGAGAGTCAGTTGGACGAAGTAGAATAGGCAAAAGGCTACCATAACCAACTTCTAGCCATCAATGAAAGGAGAATGGATGCCTTATATCAGATGCAAGGTTATCAACAAAAATTGGCTCGACACTTTGATAAGAGAGTTAGGGACAGAGGATTACAAGAGGTTCACCTTGTCTTGAAAGAAATAAGGGCACCTGTTCATGATCTAAGGGGAAAATTCAGACCGAACTGGAGTGGTCCATTTGTGATTAAGAAGATCTTATTCGAAGGAGCAGCAATCTTAACAGACTTGGATGGCATAGAATTTGCCAGCCCATACAACCTGGATCAACTCAAGAGATACTTTGCATAAAGCATCCTTATAATTCATGCATAGCATTTGCGATCATTGTAAAATCATGCTCAGCATTCACATTTTTTCCTCAAAAGTCAGAACTACGTGGACCTGATTCTCCATAAAGAGGAAAAAAGAATAAAAAATCATGAATCATTGTAAGGAGATATGTAGGCAGCCCATGTGGGTTTGGTCCAATTCATCAATAAAATTTTCATTTTCGTATTCACTTAGCTCTCAATTGTGTCACAGAAGAATGAAATGAAAAAAACAAGCTCGCTAAGTTGAAAACCTGAAAGGGCGACTTAGGCAAAAGTTAGAGCAACAAAAGAGATGAAAAATGAATGATGTCTTATTTTGTCTCATTTAAACTTTGGAACATTAAAAGAAAATAAAGACATAGTCAAAATTTGTCTTAAGCCTAAACTAAATCATGACTCTTGCTCTATCTCCTTAAGTATAGCAGCCCTTTTAGCCTTCTTTGATTTCCACGAGTTGGCTATCCACCAGTCAATGTACTGCATGGATTTACTGCCTTGATCAGTAGGGCGAACAATATGAAAACCCCTTACCCATCCATTTTTTAAAGCTCAGGCAACACCAAAATAGATTCAAACAAAGTGCCATCTAGGGGCACGCCTTGACTGTGTCCCATTTTTCGCATAACCCTAGTAGCTTGGTAAAAGGTCACCGTCCTCAACCCTAGCAAGTAGACCATCTTGTAGCTGAAGCTCATGGTCATGAATCTTCTGATCTTGTACCATTTGTACCTTCATAGCAGGTCATCAGAGTCTAGCTCCATCAACCATTTTGACCACTCTTTCTCAAAATTTCGTTTAATCACAATGGTCCGAGTTTTATACCATGAGGCAGAATAATCCAACTTGGTGGGAGGTCCAACTATCTGGAGATGATCTCTTAGCCAAATTTGAAAAAGTGCAAAAGAGATAAGTATAAACACAGAAAATAGTTGAACAAAAATTCAGAAGTCAGAATTCAACTAACTTGAAGAATGATAGGACTGATCATCCATGGCCCATTAAAAGTGCAAGATCTATCCAAACTCATGATGGTCTCAGCCAGCACTATAGCTGTAATAGATCTCCCTTCCTCCATTTGCAGAATCAGTTCAGTGACTCTAGCATCGCCCCAACCAGTAGGGCTCACAAAAATGTATTTGACAGTCAGACATAAGGATAGAGCCCACATTCTCAAATGAAACCACCCATCATCCTTAAAATCCTTAGGATCATGGAATTCTGCTATCACAGCAGTCAGATCTACCCAATCATCCACTACCATGGGACTAGCAACCTCCATACTTAAGTCAAAAAGTCCCTTGAAAGAGTTAAAATATCCTACTTTTTCAATAGGAGTAGCCAGCATAGCTTCTGGGTTAGATCTGAGCAGCATAGAAAACTCCTCGAAAGTAGGACACATCTCTTTTATAGATGCCCCAAATCTGAAGACATGGGCAGTTAGATCCCAAAAGTGCAAGCAGGCGCGCAAAAATTTCCAATCAATCTTTATGCCTCTTAGGGTGGGCATAGCACTTATCCCATGTTTTTCCAGATTAATTTTCTCCACTTTTGTGAGGTTCTTACACCATAAGAACATTGCATGGCTGAAATAAGGCTCCATTGTGAGGAATAAAAAATAAATAAAATTGGTGAAAAGCAAAAAGTGATTGAAAATGACTTTTTGAGGCATAAAAATTGAGAGTACGGACTGAGAATGGATAGAAACTGTTTAAATAGGTAAATTTTGGCCTGCTAGATTTGCTACCGGTGGCACAGTAAGCGTGCCGGCGGCACGACAACTGTGCCGCCCACCTCTACTCTGCCTCCTTGTGCCTCCTCCTCAAAACAATTTTTACATGATTTCTCAAGATTTCAGGCTTAAAATAATTTATTTTTCTTAAAATTGAGCAAAAAATGAGAGAAAAACGTAAGGTATAGCCCAATGGAATCCTATTCAGTCAAACATTTGCATTCATACCATGCACCCATCTCATTCAAATCATGCATAAAGTCATACATATCATACATCCAAAATGTCACATAAGCATAAAAGTGCATATATTCAAAATATCATTTATACATCCATCATCCTCAGTACATGTATCTATGAAAAAGCAAAAGCTGACAAAGCAGGTCTCTAACAACTGCACTTGGGTCTACAGCGTCCTCGCCTGGACATGTCATGCTCATCACTATCCTCTGGCATATCCCTAGCGTGCAGAAAGGAGGTCAAAGCAAATGCATATTGGCCTAAAGGATCATAGTGATAGCGAATGAACTCCATGGGAACCTGGGAAAGAAAAAAAAATATATGAGAATCACTATAAGGTAGACAGACAAAGGAATAAAAGTACCAGCTATGCAAAATGTTTACCTTTGTAATAGTCTCAAGGATAGTAGGGAAGAAGGCTGGACGATCATCAGGAAGATAGTAACATTGTGATAGGCCGTGACAAGAAAAATAATCCAGATGAGCTGGCAAACAAACAAGACCAGCAGGCAAGGGAACCAAATCAATCAGACCTCCCACTGAAGCATCTAGAGCTAGAGCTGGAGCTGAGCTGCTAGCCCCTGAAGGACCAATCCTAGAAGGATTAGCTGCAAAACCTGAATGACTAGCCATAACACCTGAAGGTCTAACCTTAGGACCTATACTGCCAACTGGAACAGTATCGCCAACCCGTGCAGAGAAGAAGCTCCTAACTCTGGAGGGAAGACCTCAGGAAGACGCTGAGCTAGATCCCCTATATGACAGTCCCCGCAGTCCATCCAAAGGAGGTATGCCCCGCATCAAGGATGCCTCATAGAACTCATCATAATCCATATCAGGCAACAGGAAATCCAAATAGGAAACTCCGACAGCCTAATCATCCTCTCCTAGGATAGCTAGCCCAAACCTCATATCTGTCAGAGGGGACTGTGGCATAACTCTCTCTCCTGTAACCTATGCCCTTACTCTCTCTCCCAAGTAAAACATCTTGAAATACTCACAGCGGAGCAAGAGTCGACAAGAGGACAAGTCCATACTTGGCCTGATTTGGTCAGGAATCCACTCTTCGAACCTGATAAATGGCGACCATCTCACCTGCAAATGGATTGCAATATTCAGTAGTAGAAGATAAACAGTAAGATTCAGGTTAAGATAAATAAAGAAATACCTGGTCTACGGTCATAGCAGCAAAGATCTATCTGCACTGATCAAATTGCCGCGCCGTGAAGAAAGGTCTATTAGACGCCCTCCAAATGTGTCCGTAAGGGGGGTCAATAGCAGTAGGCTCTCTTAGTGATGGAGCCAGCATCGAAAAATGCTCATAAGCCTAGTATTGTAGGAAATAAAATTTTGTCAGTCGCTAGGCAGAGATCATATAACAAAATACTAGAGTGTAATACTCACCTCAAGCACAATGAAGGTACCACCATAATTGCAAAGCATGCCATGGGAAATGCTGCACAGCTCATGATACATAGCACAAAGAGCTGCACCTCCCCAGTCAAACTCCCCAATCTCATCCAGATTCTCTAAGGATTGCAGGATATTCATATTAATGCAGTCCTTGTTGTTGTGCAGAAAAGTACAGCTCAAGATAATTAAGTTGCAAAGTCTAGCACCCTGATCAACACCATACTAACCAGGAGTCTAACCCATGGTCATCAAGGCCTGATGAAGCCAAGAACGTGGGACATTCAGGTTCCCACGAGGGGGATCAGCCCTAATCAAAGCGGTCATCTCTACAGAAGAGCGCTTGATCCACGAAGAATAAAACTTGAGAGGATGAGATATGAAATGCATACTAGTAAGCATGCTCCACTCAAAGGGAGTGACTGTCATCTCACCACAGGAAAAGTGGAATGTGTTTGTAGTATCCCACCAATGCTCTGCCAGTGCCTGGACCATAATAGTGTTAACCAGCTGCTTAACATCCAGCTCTAGCCACCTGTGCAAGCCAGATGGCTCAAGGCGCAGACGGATAGCCTCCTGATTTTTCATATAAATGCAGACCAACTCTATGACACTATGGCCACCCCTGGGTCTCAATTATGTTCTCTATAATTTTTTGTAAATTTTTTTTTAATTATTTGTTATTGTCAGAATTCTTACTGATTGTATAGGAAATGGAAAGCATACCTGAAGAGATCTAGTGAAGCTGACGTGGTGATTTGCCTCTTTCAACAATGTCTCCGGGTCCTGAGCACCTACTGCTGGCTGATTGAAGATTTCCATATTGAGAAAATAAGAGAGAAAAAGAAAAATTTTAGTAAAGCTAGAGAGAGAGAGAGAAGAGAAGAGAGAGAGTGAAAATGAGGAAAAGTGAAGGAAGTGAAGGTTTATATAGAAGTAGGGGTGGCCCCCCCTCTTCATAACATCTTTTTACGTTTTTGATTCGCAGGTCCAGTTCATGTGGTTTTTCCATAACAGGCTCATTTTAAATCGAAATTCAGTTTCGTCTGAAGCAGTGAATCTATATGATTTTTATCCATCTCCTGAAACAGATAAAGTTCAAAATCCCCTGAAATCATAGAAAAGCTAAAAATTCAAAAATAGCTTGAAAATTAGAAAACAGTCCAAATAGAGTCAGAATAGCCAAAAATTAGACATAAAGCTCTTACACAACTCCCAATACTGAAAGGGACATTTAGAATGCTTAGAAAGACATCCTAAGCCTTTCGGTTCACACTTATCAGATTTGACCTTTGTCTGGCCAAATCAAATAAGGGCAGTAGCTGTGAACCCTTAAAATTGCACCTCCAGTCGACCGTCTTTCAATTACGAACCCACAAGATCAAACCGAGCTCGAATCAGAACTGAAACGGACTCAAAATGGGTGGAAACAAGTCAGACTGTGTGAGAGGCATGTTTGCCGTGCCGCCTTCTGAGAGCATGCATTCTATGCCGGTGGTGGCGCAGCACTCCTGCCGTGCCACCATAGGCGGCACCGAATTGATGCCCATGCTGCCGGCGTCGCGCTGATACCGCCAACCGTACTGCCGGAACCCCTCTGGCAGCTCTATAAATAGAGCCTCCGCCAAGCTCATTTGGCACGACTTCCCATGCATTCCAACGCAATTCAAGAGATTTCAAAGCAGTTGAGACATTTCAAAGTATAAATCCTTTCTTATACTAACACATTTGTTGTTTTTTTTAGATCCAGATTCCAAGTTTCTTTTGAATTCAAGGTGGAGTTGAGATCCGGTGCAAAACTCGTTCCATTCGTTTGAAAACCAAGAAAAGCAAAGGTATAATTCCTTTTCTATTTTATTTTTAAAATTCTAAATTCAGATCTAGAATTTTATTTAGGTCTAAAACTCAAAAGATCTAAAACTTATTAATTTAAGAATCAGAATTAAGTTAACAAACAAATCTACACCTTTTTTATAACCCCTCCTTCGCAAGAAGCAAGAACTATGTGGGGTTTGATTTCTATTCAATAGGATACGCAGGTTGCCATTCTAAAGGGCATCAACTCCAAAATCTTTTTATCAATATTTTACTTATTTATTCTATTTATTGATTTACTTTTTATTTTGGTTTATTCGTATTGACCTTTTGTTTATAATTTTATTTGGGTTTAGTTGGGGAATATGTGCTTTTCCTAATACCCATAAGGGCTAGAGGAAAGATCCCCTTTATTTCAATTATTTTGATATTGTAATAATTAAGTAGGATTTATCTTGCTTATTTATTGTCATCTCATCATATATATATATATATATATATATCTGTTTCATTCATCATCATATTCCTATTCATGCATACATAAAAATTCCTTTTTTTCAAGAGTTATTTTGCATTTTTAGCCAAACTAAAGAAGATAATATTTTCTTAATTGTGTAATTACCAAAACCTGATCCCCGAGCCCTCCTTGGTCACTCATGGATTGCTACATTTTTCCATTGGGATAAATCAAACCATTTTTGGAGTCAATTATATTGGCTTTTCTTTAATTTTTCCAATTAAAATAAATAAATTAAAGTGGCGACTCACTTTTCAACTTTCAAATTACAAAAATCAATTTTTTGAACTCACAGCGAGTTCCAATCGTAGAGTTTCTCCCGAAGAGTATTTCGATCCCCCCGCGGATTGGACTAGTGCTCGGGCGAGGCCTCACAACATATTACTGTAATGACCGAAAAGTTTCAGAAAATAAGAAAATTCATGGTTCTTGTGCTAGAACTTAGAAGTTGGAAAATCCCATGATTTCATATGCATATGGCTGTTGATTTGTGCATGGAAGAATTCTAATATGATATTTGTTTTGTTTGGATGAAAAATAATGATTTTAATCATGTGTTAGCATATCGTTGTAATGAACGGAAAGTGCATAAAGCTTGAAAACTCATGATTTTCTTCCTAAACCCTAAATTTATAATTTTCATGTATGAAAAATATCCATGCTGCCAATTTGTAAATATTGATGTTCTAAACTGATATTTTTTGTGATTGAATGAAAAATAATGATTTAAACCATATGTTTACATATTATTGTAATGACCGGAAAGTACCGGAAATAAGAAAACTCATGATTTTGCATCCTATAACCTAAAGTTGAAAATTTTCATGCATATGAATGTATATATGGGCTGATTTCTACATGTTTATATTCTAAAATGATTTTTGTTTTGATAACATGAAAAAATCTTGGTTAAAACCATGTTTTTACATATTACTATAATAGACGAAAAGTGCAAAAAGTAAGAAAATTCAGTTTTTCCTTTAATAAGAGCATTCGGCCTACATTAGGATTCTTATCCCAATGTCCATAATTTTTGTGTGATTTATTCTAATGATTATTAATATGTATGAATGAATGATAAATGATTAAATTACATGTTAGTTGAAGGAATGACCCTAGACAAGATTAAAGACAATTCAGTATACTTAAGGTATCTTAACCTTAGGTTGTGATTAATATGTGAATGTGATTGGATAATATAGAAGTAAGTTGTATGATGATTTGATAATGAATTAGTAATCTTGAATTGATGAAGAGATTGTTTGAATGAATTGGTCATAAGAGATAAGCTTGATGCTTGAAGGCTTATTTGTTAAGTTGACATATATGGAAGTGTTAAGTGTACTAGATGATTGTTAAAGTGAATTGATATTAAGGTAATGATATTATGTTGACCTTAGAAAGGTATTGACATGATTGTAATGTGTTTTCATATGGGTCTATAAAGGCTAAATGTGCAAGACTTTTGAAGTCAATGTGTATGTGCAAGTGATGAGGTGCACTTATATATGTAACTCTAAGTATATTTGAATGTTATATGTGTATGGGGTAGCTATGGGATAGGATAACATAATGATTAAGTAAATACTAAGTATTGAATTAAATATTATGTTAGAGCTTGGGGAGCTTTAGAGGTTCAAAAGGGTTACGTGTACTAGGAGCGAAGGAATCACAAGGTGAGTAAACACTGTATTCATGCTACAAGTGTGAGTAACATTATGATAGGTTACAAATATGTGATATCATGTTATGTGAGCCTTTGAGATCTTTGAAACTCAAGTTCTTCCTATCCTAAAATATAATTAAATGATTTCTTTGTAAAGCTTGGGTTGCCAAAGGACATTTGGTCCAAAACCATTTTGTTTATCCAATGATAATTCCTTGTGATTATTGCCTAACTTATATTTTTTCTAGAACTACACTATTATTATATCTTTTGCTAAAAAGTTAAATTGCCATTGCTATTATGATACATGTTATTGCTACCTTAAATGTTATTGTTATATGTGAATACCATTAGCTCTAGCTATGGTACCTTTAACCCTTTATGCAGAAGTCCTCATGCCAATGTGGGTAATCATCAAAACTTGTACACATGGTCTTAACTCGATGGATAAGGGTAGCGTATCCACCTTAGCTATTAAGGGGCAGTTCTAGCCGTGAGGCCTAATCAGCTTCATGCCTTCTAAGTGATAGGAGTTGGAATTTGGTTTAATGCCACCTCTTCTTTAAGTGTTCGAGTGATAGAGCAATAGCCTTCACTTTCTAAGTGTTATAAGTGTGATTTTTGCAAACTTATTAAATTGAACCCTTGCTAAAATTGCAACTTGACTCATGAATTGTAAATCATGAACTATGTGTATAAGCTATATGTTTCCTTTTTAAGGGAAGATATATTAATGTATGTGCAATATTGTTTACTCATTGAGATCATCTATCTCACCCCTCTTTTCCTTCCTTGTGTGGTTCCAAGTGAGCAATATGAGTAGGCAAGGTGATAGCTCAAGTATTTCCATCTCGCTTAGGGGAACTCCTTGTCCAAGTTTATAATAATATTATGCTGTGAAGAGTTGTCATTAAATGCCCTGAGAATATTTATTTTTGATGTTTATTTTGAGATGTTATTTATTAAGGTCAAGTGGATTATGAACATTATTTCCTTATGGATTATATATGAAGTGTCTAATTACTGTCTTCCGTAAATAATGGTTTTCATATGATGTTTTAAGTGAGTTATTATATAAGGTTTGGTACGATCCTAAGCATGACTTATATATGTGTAAGTGGGTTCTATGAGCATGGGTGACCTTATGTCTCCCCGTGTTCTAAGATCATCATATCTCTAAAGTTGGGATGTGACAACAAGTCTAGAGGCAATTTGGTATACTTAGGGTAACGTAACCCTATGTTGTGATTAATATGTGAATGTGATTAAGTAATATGGAAATAGGTTTTATGATGAGTTTATAATGAATTAATGATCTTGAAATGGATGACGAGGTTAATTGTACGAATTGGTCATAAGAGATAAGCATGATGCTTGATAGGTGACTTATTAAGTTGACATATATGAAAAGTGTTAAGTGTATGAAATTGAATGTTAAATTGGATTGATCATGATATATTATGTTCGACTTTAGAAAATTCTTGGTATGGGTTATTATGTGTTTTCATGTGGGTCTATAAAGGCAAAGTATGCAAGACTTTAAAAGTCAACATGTTATGTGCAAGTGATGAGTGCACTTTTAAGTGCAACTCCAAATATATGTGAATGTTATATGTGCATGGCATAGTTATAGGATAGGATAGCGTGATGATTAAAAAGATGCTAAGTATGGAATTGTAATGTATATTAGAGCTTGAGGAATATTAGAAGTTCAAGGGCTATAAGTACTAGGAGTAAAGGAACCACAATATGAGTAAACATTATGTTCGAGTTACAAGTACAAGTTATCATGTTATGTGAACCTTTGATATCTTAAAACCTAAGATCTTTCATACTTTAATTATGACTAAATGATTTCTTTGTAAGCTTGGCTAGTCCAAAATCTTTTTGATTATCCAATGATAATACCTTTGCAATTATTTCCCTAACTTATATTTTTTCTGAAACTACACTGTTATTTATCTTTTGTTCGATAAGCTAAATATCTATTGTTATTATTCCACATGTGATTGCATTTCTTTAATGTTATTTTATAAGTGATTACCATTAGCTCTAGCTATGGTACCTTAACCCTTTTTATGTAGAAATTCTCATACTGACGTGAGTAATCATCGGCTATGTGTTTGAGTGATTATGGAAATATCCTTCACTTTATATGTTTGAGTGATTATGGCAATAGCCTTCACTTTGTGTGTTTGAGTGATTATAGAAATAGCCTTCACTCTATGTGTTTGAGTGACTATGGCAGTAACCTTCACTCTATGTGTTATATGTTATAAATGTGATTTCTATGAACTTTTCTAAATTGCAAACTATGAATCATGAACTATGAGTTATAAGCTATGAGCCATTTCTAAGGGATATGTGTTATCGTATAAGCCTATTTTTTACTCATTGAGATCATTTATCTCACCCCTTCTTCTTTGTGTGGTTCTAAGTGAGCATTATGAGGAGGCAAGGTGATTGTTCAAGCTACCTACTCCATTTGGGAAATTTCCTTGTCAAAGTTATAATAATACCATACTATGATGAGTCCTTAGATGCCCTGAGAGTTATTATAGGAACCTTTTTTTTAAATATTATGTTAGTGACTTTATTTGGAGTCTTATTATCATTTTCCTATGGATTGTATTAAAGTATATTTTTAGCTTCCGCAACTTAAGGTTTTTTCCTTTATAAAAGTTTTTTAAGTTAATATATGAGGTTCAGTATAATCCTAGGTAGTAATTGTATATGTATAAATGGGTTTTACGGGCGTGGGTGACCTTATATCTCCCCATGTTCTAGGACCATCATGTCTCTAAAATTGTGATGTGACAAAGGTGGTATCAAAGCTATAGGCTATCCTTTGTTGCCATTTGACCAGTGTGAAGATAGTATTAGAGCCATAGTTTTTAAAGTCTAGTTTAGACTTGTCTATATATTGGGTTGGTTAAGTATAATCTTGGAGTATCGAAATTTTCATATCATGTCACTTGCAGTCCTTTGCTAGTTTAGTTTCGTAAAATCCTAATAAGTTATAGTACTCTTTGTTATTATTTGCTTGTATGCCTCATGATTTCTTAACCAAATGACCAAGAAGATGACCCCTACTTGAGGACTGCGACCCAGAGCACCCAGTGTGACCTGCAAGCGGACTTGGCCAAAGATGTTCGAGAAGGCCGTACCTGTGATCCATCTAAAAAGAGAAAAGACTCTTGATGAGGAGGACCTCGTGGAATGTCTAGGTTATAAATGGATTCAGAGTAAAATGCAGAGGTTTGAAAGGGATAGCTCAGACTTTATGAAGTAAAATCAACGTTTGAGGTCCCTAGTGCATGTTATGAGAAAAGATATGGAACAGATTAAAGCCAGAGATATTGAACAGATGGGAGACCATGCACTCAATGTTCATCCTGATGAGGGGCACAGTTGAGGTTTACATTGGTAGTGGATAACTATTGGCCTAGGGGTATAAGACTCCTGCAATGCGAATGACATTAATTAATTGCTTAGTGACTTAGTATGCACTGATTCTTTTTGCCTATGACATGATTCACTTCTATATGATAGGAGAATTCATGATGCTATAAGTTATATGTTACATGATTATAATACATGATACATGCTATATGTTATGTGATAGATGTTATGTGATAAGTGATTGTTCACCTCAAAATAACCTATCAAAAAGCGACATGCAAGTATATAGGGCAATTGCAGTATATTGAAAGCATCCAAGGTCGTATTTCTCAAGGAATTGCAAATGGAAATATTTGTCTTGATTTAAATCAAATTAAATGAAAATAGTTTGAATGTTTTAAAAAGAAATAATTGCAAAACAAGAAATTAAAAGAAAATTGTAGATTAAGATGCAATAAGTTTTAAAATAATGAATGAATGATGCCTAGGGTTTGTATTTAGTTTATCAATCCTATATGTTCATGAACATACCCAATTGATTATTCTAAAGCCTTAGTTTCTAATAATTCAAAGAATAAAAATCAATCTATTAGCAATCGCATTCATAGAAATTATTCTATCAAATCATATATCAAAAACTAAAGCATAATTTTAAAACATATATTTTTAATTCGTTTTAAGATCCTAAAGGAATGAATTCTTGAATTAAACTTCAACTCTCATTCCTTCGTTCAAAACCTAAGTCAAACAATCAATCAATTCAATTAGGAATAATAAAAATAATCAAAAGGGATTATATTCAATTCCATATCATGAACACATCATACAAACCCTAGACAAGATTGAAATTAGTTCATGGGAAACATAATGATAATCTCCAAGTTATTAAAATCAAAAGAATTCATTGAATTAAATTCTTCAATTTAATAATCAAAAGATGAAAATAACTAAGAAATTAATCTTATAAACCAATTTGATGTTCTAACCCAATCTCTTAGTGTCTTCACAAAGAATTCCCAAAATCACTAAAAACAATCTCCTCTAAGCGTTAAAATTTGAAAACTAAAATTAAGAAAACAGAAAATTGGACAAGAAGATACTATCCCAAAAATTCCCCAAAATCAAAATCAAAATCAAGATGATTTTCTTCCTCTAGACATCCCTATTTATAACAACAAAACTTCTTATTTAGTTTCTACTTTCCTAAAATAATTTAGGATTGAAAATCCTTGAAAATCTCAGAAAATCTTAATATCTGCTCATAGGTGATGCAGCGAGCACTGGAGTCGGCAGCTGGATGCTGGGCTTGGTGGCCTACAGGAGACTTTCTATAGCGGGGCGTTGAAGGAAGGCAACTAGCACTGCTACTGCTACTGCTGGGCACTAAAGAAGGCTGCTGGGCGCAACAGGAAGGCAGCTGACATAGCAGGAAGGCAATTGGTACTGGGGATGTGCTACTAGCACTGGGGAAGTGCTGCTGGCGCTGGGGATGTGCTGCTGGGGGCTGCAATGGCATTTGTCCTGCCGAATTTTTCGTCTTTGCTCCAAACTTTTGATTTTTTTTTAATTATTTATTGCAACTAAAAATAACTTAACAAACACAATAAAAACATCATAAAATAATAAAAATAAATTAATAATTAATAATTAAAGAAATCAAAAATAATATAAAACTATGATAAAATAACTACCCCACACTTAGAAATTTGCTTGTCCTCAAGCAATAATCATGGCTTAGAATAGGAATTCAACAATCATCAAGCAATTTAAGTACTCATAAAGTAGCAACCTTAACAAAAACACTTTAAATGTATGCACAAGTTTCCTCTTCTAAGGAATTAGTTATCTCTAAACAAAACTAACATGATAGACCACACACTCAATTAAGTGTTTCTCTCAAGTTTGCAAAGAATGATCGCTCAAAACCAAAATTGAAGGCAAACCACCATAAACTTGCTTATTAACCTAATCTCCACCACTAATTTAATTCAAGGCACCAATCAAAAGGTTTTTTATTTGGTTATAATGGGGCTTAGGGTAATGGTAGGAAAAAGAGAAAAATAAGTTTATCATTGAGTTATTGAGCATTTAAAGATCAAATAACAACTTGAAACACTCAAATAAACACTATTTCCCAATTTCTTCACAAACTCATTGCAAAATTTTTCCATATTCTATATAACCACACTTGCAATGCAGTTCACATGTTCAAAGAATAATAGACTTCAATAAAAACTTTCTCTTTTCTTTTTCATTTATTGGGATCCCCTTTTTTATTATTTATTTATTTATTTATTTTTATTATTTATTTATTTTTTTTTTTGCAAAATGAAGTATATAATATGATGATATACACAAGAACATGTTCCCCAAGGCAATATGTTCTCTCAACCCACACTTAAAAACTTTGCTTGACCTTAAGCAATATCAACACACTCAACTTTCAAGAAAATGATTTTCAAATGCTCAAAAACCTTAATGAGGGACAAAAAAGATAAAAATTATAGTGAAAGGATAAGTTAAATTATGTGTTTCCAAAGAAAAGGTCAAGGCTTAAAGTGGCTCACTAAAGGAAATAAACATTCAAGGTTAGCCATTAAAGCTAAAGGATGAAACCTAATGCCTTAATCATTTTAATGCCTGAATTGAAATTAACATGTGGTCTCAAAAAGTATACCTAAGCAAGCTCTAAACATGCACAATCAACATTGTACACACAATATTGCAACAAAGAAAAAATGTTTAGGCTCAAATATTCTTACCATGGTAAGGTAAAGTCTATCATGCTTTGTAATGAAATAGAGGTAAATGAAAATATTTTAAGATCATAACAAGTGCAAAACATTTGAAACGTTCAAACTTGAGATTGCTAGCAAAATTTTCCCCAAATCACAAGACAATTTATTTAATCCTTCAATTATGCCATATCATCAACTTAAAAGATGAGACGTATTTCATAGATAGGAGTAGGTAAAACACAAAATCATAATTTTAAAAAGCAAAATTGTAAAGATAATGATAGGTTGCCTCCCATCGAGTGCTTCTTTAATGTCGTCTTAGCTAGATGTTTTTGAAGACATTAAGGAACCTTAAATTCCTTAAATTTTTCCATTCCCTCAAAATGTGGTTTAACTCTTTGACCATTGACTCTAAAAATTTTATTTCTATGAAAGTTAAACAAATCTACTGCTCTAGAGGGATATACCACATTCACAATAAAAGTACCACTCCAGTGGGGTTTAGATTTACCTGGATTGTGATGCCACCATGAGTTATAGAGTAGTACTTTCATACCTAGTTCAAGAGACTTTTAGACATGGCTTTTATCGCGAAGAGGTTTGGCTCGTTCTTTGAACATTTGAGAGCTCCCATACACTTCTTCCTTGAGCTTAACCAAATTAGATACCTGCAGCATTTTTTTATCATAGGATTCCTGCAAGAAAACATCTTTGATAGTAGAATTAAAGGATTCAATAGAAGAGCATTCCTCAATAAGTGATGTGGTAGGAACAGATAATCTATTAAAAATGGAAAATTCAATAGTTTGGCCTAGAATAGTTATAGTCAATTTCCCATTTTTAACATCAATCAAAGTATTAATAATTGCCATAAAAGGTCTACCTAACAAGATATGCAATTTTAACCTATTAGAGAACTCATCTCCCATATCCAACACCACAAAATCAACAGGCACTATCAACCCTCCTACTTGCACTAACACATCTTCTATAATCCCCCTAGGAAATCTCAATGACTTATCAACTAATTGCAAGCTCATTTTGGTGGGTTTCAGCTCTCCTAAATTCAATTGCTTAAATAAGGCATATGGCATCAAATTAATACTAGCACTAAAATCTAACATGCCTTTAGCTTTTTCACCACTGCCCATACTAAAGTCAATGATAAAACTATCAGGATCCTTATCTTTTGGAGGTAATTTTTTCTGGAGTACTATATTAATCATCTCTGATAGTACTACTTTTTCCTCCATCTCTAGCCTCCTTTTCTTAGAATTCAGCTCCTTAAATAATTTTCCATATGCATGCATATTATTAATCACATCAAGCAAGGGCAAATTGATACTTACCTTGGATAGCATTATGAAAAGCTCATCAAATTGCTTGTCTTGCTTACCATTTTTTAAGCAGCCTAGAAATGGAATAGGAGGTCGATAAGGATTATCTACTTTATGTAACTGAAATGGAAAGGGTCTCTCCATCTCTTTCTCTTCCTTCACTGAAAACTTGACAGGTTCATAGCTTTGCCTTTCTTCTTTTGACTTTTCTTGTAGAACACCTACATATTTAGAAACTTCACCAACATTATCATTTATTTGCTTACCACTCTAAAAAACTATGATGGACTTAGCTTGCTCTAGTTGGCTAGGAAGTTTCCCTTTTTGATTTGATTGCACTTGATTTGCAATCTGACTAATTTAAATCTTTACATTTCGCACTGCTGCTTCTAAAGAGTCAAATCTTTTATCATTGGCCTCTTGAATTTTAGTGCTAGCTTGAATGAAAGAATTCAAGCTATCCTCCAAAGATGGCTTCCTTTGTTGTTGTTGGTTTGATGATTCTCCTTAGAACGGTTGGCCTCTTTGCATAATTTGAAACTAAGGCTGCTGCTGCTGCTAGTTGTTATTTTTCTAGGAAAAGTTTGGATGGTTTTTCCAACCTTGGTTGTAGGTGTTGGAAAAGGGGTCATTTCTTGACCTAGGTTGGAAACTATTTAAGGCTTGTGCTTGCTCATAATCACCTGCAAAAGAATCAAAACTAGAAGGGCAAACTTTAGCACCATGACCAAAAATACCATAAACACCACATATCTCTTGTTATTGAATTGGTGTGTTCCCCTTCATGGTGAGGAGCTTGACTTGTCTAGTAACCTCAACTATTTGCATAGCTATATCTTTCCCTGAAGCTCCTTTTTCAAATCCAATTCTTTTCCCTCTCACACTTTTCTACTGGGAGTTAGCACCAAGCATCTTAAAAAGTTCATAAGTTTCCTCAGCAGTGATCTCTCCCATTGCCCCTCCAGCTGCATTGTTAACTATGCTTTGACTCTGGAATGTGAGCCCATCATAAAAGAACTGGTTGAGCAATTACAATGTATAGTAATGGTGTAGGCATTGAATTTGCAACATCTTAAACCTTTCCCATGCTTTATGAAAAGGCTCTCCTTCCATTTGTCTGAAGATTATAATCTTCGATCTCAAATCAGCTGTCTTTTAGTGAGAGTAGAACTTCCCCATGAATTTATTGTACACCTCCTCCCAAGTAGTCAATGAATAAGGAGTATGTGTCATCAGCCAAGATTTAACTCTGTCCTTCAAGGTGTAAGGAAAGCATCTTATCCACAACTGATCTTTAGTTAGACCTGGTAGAGAAAAGGTCTATATGGTGGAGTAGAAATCCCTGATGAAATTGATGGGGTCTTCATTTGTTACTCTATAAAAGGATGGGCGCATGCTATAATGTATGTTCTTTAGCTCATAATTTTGGGCAGTCGCATCGAGTCTAATGGATGATGTTGTAGTGCTTATGATTGCCCTAACATAATCCTTCATAGGTCTCCTTTCCTGTGCCATGATGTATGGTTGTTCGTCTTGGTCTTCTACCCTTGGATTTTTGAGATCTATTAGATTAACTTGGTCCTCGTTTAGCTCTAGTCTTCTTCTTTCTCCACCTAACTTGTGCACGTTATCAACAAAAGGGACAATCTCATTTTCCCAAGATCTTGTCCCTTGCATAAAAATCTTAAAAAACAAATGTAAATAAAAACTAAAAACAAATATATTCACAATGAAACAAACAAATTCACCTTGCAATTCCCCAGCAATGGCGCCAAAAACTTATTCACCTGAAAATAACCTATCAAAAAGCGACCTGCAAGTATACAGGGCAATTGTAGTATATTAAAAGCACCCAAGGTCGTATCTCTCAAGGAATTGCAAATGGAAATATTTGTCTCGATTTAAAGCAAATTAAATGAAAATAGTTTGAATGTTTTAAAAAGAAATAATTGCAAAACAAGAAATTAAAAGAAAATTGTAGATTAAGATGCAATAAATTTAAAACAATGAATGAATGATGCCTAGGGTTTGTATTCAATTTATCAGTCCTATATGTCCATGAATATACCCAATTGATTACTCTAAAGCCTTAGTTTCTAAAAATTAAAAGAATAAAAATCAATTTATTAGCAATCACATTCATAGAAATCATTCTATCAAATCATATATCAAAAACTAAAGCATAATCTTAAAACTTATATTTCTAATTTGTTTTAAGATCCTAAAGGAATGAATTCTAGAATTAAACTTTAACTCTCATTCCTTCATTCAAAACCTAAGTCAAACAATCAATCACTTCAATTAGGAACAATAAAAATAATCTAAAGGGATTATATTCAATTCCATATCATGAACATATCATACAAACCCTAGACAAGATTGAAATTAGTTCATAGGAAACATAATGATAATCTCCAAGTTATTAAAATCAAAAGAATTCATTGAATTAAATTCTTCAATTTAATAATCAAAAGATAAAAATAACTTAGAAATTAATCTTATAAACCAATTTAATGTTCTAACCCAATCTCTTAGCGTCTTCACAAAGAATTCCCAAAATCACTAAAAATAATCTCCTCTAAGTGTTGAAATTTGAAAACTAAAATTATGAAAATAGAAAATTGGAAGAGAAGATACTATCCCAAAAATTCCCTAAAATCAAGATCAAAATCAAGATGATTTTCTTCCTCCAAACATCCCTATTTATAATAACAAAACTTCTTATTTAGTTTCAACTTTCCTAAAATAATTTAGGATTGAAAATCCCAAAAAATCTTTAATATCTGCTCATAGGTGATGTAGCAGGCACTAGGATCGGCAGCTGGACACTGGGCTTGGTGGCCTCCAGGAGTCTCTCTGCAGCAAGGCACTAGAGGAAGGCAGTTGGTGCTACTGCTGCTTCTGCTGGGCACTGTGAGGCGTTATTGGGCGCTGAAGAAGGTTGCTGGGCATAGCAGGAAGGCAGCTGGCGTAGCAGGAAGGCAGCTAGCATTAGGGACATGCTGTTAGCACTGGGGAAGTCCTGCTGGCACTGGGGATGTGCTGTTGGGGGCTGCCGCAATGGTATTCGTCCTGCCGAATTTTCCTTCTTTGCTCCAAACTTTTGATTTTTTTTAATTATTTAATGCAACTAAAAATAACTTAACAAACACAATAAAAACATCATAAAGTCATAAAAATAAATTATAAATTAACAATTAAAGGAATCAAAAATAATATAAAATTATGATAAAACAGTGATATATGTCTTGTGATATGATATGATGGATACTCATGAAAATGCATGATAAGCATGATATTTTGATAGTGGGGTTAAGTGGGTTAGAAAGAGAAGTTAACTAAGTTTTAATCTAATTTAGATTAATGATTGATGGGTATAATGTTATGAGGTATGAAATACTTACATGTTACAATGGTTTGATATATGAATTATATGGAGTTATTAAATGATAATCTTGATTAATGCCATAAGAAGAGAAATGATATTTAGAAATGATCAGTAAGAGAATGAAATGATATATATACATGAGTTTGCAATAGGAAGTAAGTGAACTACATTAAGGAATTTGTGGCATATATGCTACCCTATAGACTTGAACAATAAGAAAGCTAGGGATTTCTCTATCACTTATTTAGATATCGAGTATAATCAAAGAAAGAATTTTTATCTAGTGTGATTTAAAAGAAGAAGGTATCATTCCCATTCAAAGTTCTATTGTGAGATGCTTGATTGATTTTTGTGCCATGCATTCGTTTGTATCTCCATATTTTGCTAAGAGTTTACATAGAAATAAGGAATTAATTCATGAACCTTTAGTAGTGTCAACTCCTTTGGGTCTAATGATGGAATTAAAGTATATGTTTAAGGACTATAAGGTAGACATTGATGGACGAAAACTTCTTGTGGAGTTATTGGAACTTGATGTCCTAGAATTTGATGTGATCTTAGGAATGGATTGGCTATACGAGTATAGAGCTTGTATTGACTGTAGAGAAAAGTAGATAGAATCTCAAGCTAAGGATGGGGAGAAATTTGTGTATCAAGGAGATACCTATGATTAAGGTCTACTAGCGTAATCATGGAATGGATGAGTGTACCTAAGAAGCCGAGGTAAGGATGCGGTAGAAACACCCCTAGCTTCTTCAAGAACGTATAAATAAGTATTTAAATTCGAGAATGAATTTCTTTTAGGAGGAGAAGACATAAAAGGTTAACTATGATGCTACACAGTTTTAAAAATTAAATACTTTTGAATATACCTAAAAGGGATTTGAGTCCTTTGGATGAGAAATGTTTTAAGGTGTTAGATAAAATAATGTTCAATTGAGGTTAATAGAAAATTTGGTAGTGATCTTTAATATAGAAAGAATTTTTTATTGAGATAACCTAGAATGGCATAGATTTGGAAAGATATAAGAGTTGTATAGAGATTTCATTGAATAGCAATGGTATTAGAAGGTGTAGTATTTTAATATGGATAAGTTAAATGATTAGGAATATGAAGTATAGTGAGATCTAATTGGAAAACCAAAAGTGAGATGATATTACGAGCTAAAGGTATATATAGAAAATTTTTTTTTGAGGCATTAGGTAATTAAGTCATGACAATGATGTATATATTATACAAAAAGAGAGTAAGTCTGAAATAGTTATGAGAAGTTTATTTGGGATTGTAAATTAATACAATGCAAGTTCATTTGGGATATGATATATATATAGGAATGTTTGTTAAATTTAAATGTTTTTTAATTAATAAATGATAGGAGTGTAGAAATTGAATGTTAGCAAGGTATTAAACACAAAAATATTTATTGAGGTTATAATAGATTAAGTAATAATCATTAATATGGAAAAAGGATTATCAAATATCAATTGGAGTTATTTTTGGAATTATCTATTGGATTCTTATATGAAATGTGATAAGTAATGAATGGAAGTGGTGATTAAGGTATTAGTATAGATGTTAATAATAATAGAGATATAAGGAAAGAAATGCTTGGGATTATATTTGATTGAAGGTGAAACTAAAGGTTTCACTACTTTTGTTTAAGGTTAAGGCATACAAAAATTATTAAGGATTAGTTCAAGATTTGTTTGAATAAGAGATTAATATAGGTGCAGCTTAAGCTGAAGGTTTATCAGTGTGATTTTTGGTAGATTACGAGTATGTGCCTTACTGTATTTGATATGTTAATTGTAGTTAGATATTGTGTTTGAATGGCGCAGCAAAAATGTGGCAGAGAAGTTAAGTAGAGTGTGTTTTATGGTTAGATTTGAAAATTTGAGGACAAATTTTTTTAAGGGGGGAGAATGTAACAACCCACACCCACCCTTGGTATTTTCATGACCAATTTGCTTGAATTTAGAACTATTAAGATTAAGTGTGTGTTTTTGTGAAAATTCATGTGTTATGTGATTGATGAGTATGTGGCATGTTAGATTAACTCTAATATGCCTAATATGAATTATTATGATGAAGTAAGTGATTTATATGAAATGCATAAGTATAAAAATATTTATTTCACATAAATTGAATTTTAATGCACAAAGCGATTTTTATGCATAAAATAATTTTTATAAGCATTTTTAAAATATTTTTAAATAAATAATTTGGCTAGAATTTTAATGAAAATAATAAGAAAATATTTTATTTTCAATTACCTATAATCAACCCATAAAAAAAATAAAAAAAACTAAATTCCCAAAAGCCAACTACACCAAAACACTCCTCACCTATCTCATTAAAGGTAATCTTGGAAATTGCCCAAAACCCTAAATATAAAAGGTGAATTTCAGAAAGCCCTTGTATCTAGCAGCCATGATTCTGTTATTTTATTATTTTGGTAGAAAAAATCTCTCAAAAATAATCTATTTACTGAATTTACAAGATACCTTCAAACTTTGCGATTTCTTGACTGTATTTTTATGTTTTTCTCTCCTTTCAATTTATCATTTGATTTCTATGAAACTAATCATGAGAAAATTATTTTGACCTAAATATTTACTGATTTTCATTGATTAAATTTGGCTTAGGTAAATTTTTGAGAGAGAAATCGATTTTTATATCAAAAATGCAAACCTCTCTACGCGAATCCTCCAAAGGTGAACCCTAAAACTCAAAGTTTGAAATTTTATGCATAAACTCTACAAGCGGGGGGGGGGGGGGGGGGGGGGGGGGGGGGTGGTGGCAATTTGCATATGGTTATGTTTTAAATTGACTTTTTTTTTTTGTGTTTAGATGAAAAATATTGAATTAAGTCATATTTTTGTATATTACTGTAATGATAAGAAAACATCAAAAAGCAAGAGAATTCATGATTTTCACCCTACAACCTAAAATTGGAATTTTTCATACATATGTTGTACATGGGCTGCTGATTTTTACATAATTGAATTTTACAATATTTTTGTTATGTTTAAATGAAGAATAATGGTTTAAATCATGCGTTTACATATTATTGTAATGACCGAAAAGTACCAGAAACGAGAAGGATTCATGGTTTTCATCCTAAAATATAAAGGTAGAAAATTTTCATGCATGCATACATATATAGGTGCTGATTGATGCAATTAAGTGTTCTAAAATGATTTTTATTTTGATTACATGAAAAATCTTAGTTTGAATCATGCGTTTGCATACTTTTGTAATGAATAGAAAGTGCGAAAAGTAAGAAAAATTCATGTCTTCCTTAAATAAGGCATTCGGCCAATATGGGATTTTTTATTCTAATGCCTATAATTTTTATATAATGTATTTTAATAATTATTGACATATATATATAAATGATAAATGATTAAATGGCATGTTGATTAAAGGAATGACCCTAGACAAGCCTAGAGGCAATTTGGTATACTTAGGGTATCTTAACCCTATGTTGTGATTAATATGTGAATGTGATTAAGTAATATGGAAATAGATTTTATGATAAGTTAATAATGGATTGATGATCTTGAAATTGATGACGAGGTTGATTGTATGAATTGGTCATAAGAGATAAGCATGATAATTGATAGGTGACTTGTTAAGTTGACATATATGAAAAGTATTAAGTGTATTAAGTTGAATATTAAATTGGATTGATCATGGTATATTGGGTTTGACTTTAGAAAAGTCTTGGTATGGGTTTTTAGAAAAGTCTTGACGTGGGTTATTATGTGTTTTCATATGGGCCTATAAAGGCAAAGTATGCAAGACTTTAAAAGTCAACATGTTATGAGCAAGTGATGAGTGCACTTTTAAGTGCAACTCCAAGTATATATGAATATTATATGTCCATACGGTAATTATGGGATAGGATAGCATGATGATTAAGCAAATGCTAAGTATGGAATTGTAATGTATGTTAGAGCTTTGAGGAATATTAGAAGTTCAAGGGCTACAAGTACTAGGAGCAAAGGAACCACATGGTGAGTAAACATTATATTTAAGTTACAAGTACAAGTTATCATGTTATGTGAACTTTTTATATCTTGAAACCCAAGTTCTTTTCTACTTTTAATTATGACTAAATAATTTCTTTGTAAGCTTTGGTTGCCAAAAGACATTTGGTCCAAAACTTTTTTTGATTATTCAATGATAATATCTTTGCAATTGTTGACCTAACTTATATTTTTTTTGGAACTACACTGTTATTTATTTTTGTTTGATAAGCTAAACATCTGTTGTTATTGTGCCACATGTGATTGCATTTCTTCAATGCTATTTTATAAGTGATTACCATTAGCTCTAACTATGGTACCTTATCCCTTTTTATACAGAAATCCTCATACCTATGTGAGTAATCATCAGCTATGTGTTCAAGTGATTATGGTAATAGCCTTCACTCTATGGCTATGTGTCTAATAAAATAGAATTTCAGTCTAGCAAAGCACTTTTTCCATCTTGTCCACCAAAATTCGAGGTATTTTTCATCAACTCATCCTCTAAACAAAAAATCATTTTAGCCAATCCGTAAACCCCTCCACTTGACCGTGAAATGAACTACGTAGATTTTAATTCCCATTCAATGGGGTACGTAGGCATGTTTGGAATTTAAATTTAAACTTCAAATCCAATTTTTCAAATCAAATTTATTTTCCATTTTTTTCCAAATGTAATTAATTCCTTTCTAAATAATACTTATATGAGAATTTGTGGTCTTCCAAGAATCCCATAAGGGCTAGAGAAGACATCCCAATTTTTATCAATCTACCTGTCTTAATTGGAATTAAGGAGTGATTATGTGGTTCCCCTAAATCCTTAAGGATTAGAGGGAATACTCTTTTTAATTTGTGAATGTTTATTTTAATTATTTTATCAATTCTCATGCATTCATGTTATGCTATACTTATGCATTTTATTTACAATTACCATTTTATAAATGTCATTCATGAAATCAATTTTCAAAGTCAAATTAAACTTAAGAGCCAAATTTAGATTATTTAACCAAAAATCTAGTCCCCAAGCTCAACCTGATTCAAAAACTAGTGATTTTTATCCTTGTATAAATTAATTGCAAAATTAATGACTTGGAGTCAATTTGGGTTTTTTCATTAATATTTTCCCAACTAAATAAAATTAAGGTGGCAACTCCAAAAATCATTTTCAAAATCAACTAATCCAAACTTGAAGGTTCTATTGTGAGTCTAAACCTGAATGAGCATCTCTGTAACAACCTACACTCATCCTAAGAGTTTCATGATAATTTACTTGAATTTAGAACTATTATGACAAAGTATGTGCTTTTATGAAAATTCATGTGCTATGTGATTGATGACTATGTGGCATGTTAGATTATTTATAATATGCATAATATGAATTTTTAATGTGGAATAAGTGATTTAGGTGAAGTGCATAAGCATAAAATGATTTATTGCATGCAAAGTAGATTTTCATACACAAAGTAATTTTTAAGCATAAAATAATTTTTATGAGCATTTTAAAAATATTTTTAATTAAATATTTTAAAAATATTTTTAATTAAATATTTTTAGGGGAATTTTAATGAAAATAAGAAGCAAAATATTTTATTTTTAATTACCTATAATCAACCCATAAATAAAATTAAAAGGCTCAACTCACCAAAGCCCAACACACTAAAACACTCTTAACCTATCTCATTAATGGCAAACTTATAAGTTCGCCAAAAACCATAAATATAGAAACCTAAATTTTGCCACCCCTTATCTCGGTAGCCACCATTCTATTTTCCATTAGAATTTTACAAAAAAATTCTCTCAAAAAAATTCTTTCAGCTGAAATTCACAAGGTGCCTTTAAACCTTGCGATTTTAAGATAGTTTTCGAAAGTTTTTTGTTTCTTTCAATCTACTATTTGATTTTTCTAAAACTAACCATGAGAAATCTATTTGGGACTATATATTTACTATTTTTCTTCTTGTTAAATTTGGCCTAGGCATTTTATTTTAAGGAAAAATCGATTTTCAACTATAAACATAACTCTTTCCCTGCGAATCTGCCAAAGGCGAACCCTCAAACCCAAAGTTGAAATTTTCATGCATATATCCTATAGGGGGCAATTTATGTATTGATACATTCAAAATTGATTTTTGTTAAGTTTAGATGAAAAATATTGGCTTGAATCTATGAAGCATCGCTCGAGCACCGGCCTGATCCACTAGGGAATCGAAATGCTCATTGAGTTTGGACTCACGATGTAACCCTCGGGTTCAGATTGGTTGATTTTCAAAATGATTTTAGGAGTTGCCACCTTAATTTTATTTAGTTGGTAAAACATAAAAGAAAAATTCTAAATTGACTCCAATTTATTAATTTTGCAATTAATTTACCAAGGATAAAAATCACTAGTCTTCAAACCAAATTACGCTTGGGGACTAGGTTTTTAGTTAAATAATCTAAATTTGGCTCTTAAGTTTAACTTGATTTAGAAAAAATTGATTTTATGAATGACATTTATAGGATGATAATTATAAATAAGATGCATGAATATGGATGAGTGCAAAGAGAAAATGAAACATCCACAAATTACTTAAAAAGGGAAAAGAAGATTGATTGGGATTTGGATTTAGAATCCAAATGTGCCTGCATACCCCATTGTATAGGGATCAAAATCCATATAGTTCGTTCCATGATTAAGTGGAGGGGTGTAACAACCCACACCTACCCTAGGAGTTTTGTGATTAAATTACTTGAATTTAGAGCTATTATGGATAAATATGTGTTTTATGAAAATTCATATGTTATGTGATTGATGAGTATATGACATACTAGATTAGTTCTAATATGCATAATATGAATTATTATGGTGAAGTAAATGATTTATATGAAATACATAAGCATAAAAATATTTATTTCACATAAATTAAATTTTCATGCACAAAGCAATTTTTAAGCATAAAATAATTTTTATGAGCATTTTTAAAATATTTTTAAATAAATATTTTGGGGGAAATTTTAATGAAAATAATAAGAAAAATATTTTATTTTTAATTACCTATAATCAGCCCATAAATTAAATAAAAACCCCAATTTCCCAAAAGCTCACAACACCAAAACACTCCTCACCTAGCTCATTAAGGGTAAACTTGGAAATTGGTCAAAACCCTAAATATTTAAACCAAAAATTCATCCAGCCCTAGTAGTAGCAGCTACCATTCTGTTTTTTATCATATTTTTAGCAGAAAATTCTCTTAAAAATAGTCTCTTAACTAAAATTCACAAGGTACTTTTAAACCTTGCGATTTCGCAACCGTTTTCATAAGTTTTTCTTTCCTTTCAATTTGCTATTTGATTTTTATGAAACTAATCATGAGAAAATTATTTTGAGCTATGTATTTACTAATTTTCTATTGATTAAATTTGGCCTAGGTGAATTTTTGAAAGAGAAATCGATTTTTCTACTGAAAACACAAACCTCTCTATGTGAACCCTCCAAAGGTGAACCCTAAAACTCAACTTTTGGAATTTTCACGCATAACAAGGGGAGGGGCTGCCAATTTGTGTTCTAAATTGATTTTTACTGTGTTTAGATAAAAACAATATTGATTTAAATAATATTTCTGAATATTACTGTAATGATTAGAAAATACCGAAAAGCAAAAGAACTCATCATTTTCATCCTACAACTTGAAATTGGAATTTTCATGCATATGGATTACCTATAGCTACCAATTTGTATATAATTGGATTCTAAACTGATTTTTGTTATGTTTAGATAAAGAATAATGGTTTAAATCACGTGTTTACATATTACTGTAATGACCGGAAAGTACTGAAAAAGAGAAAGATTCATGATTTTCATCCTAAAACATAAAGTTGGAAAATTTTCATGCATGTATACATATATAAGTGCCAATTTGTGCAGATTAATGTTCTAAAATGTTTCTTGTTTTGATTACATGAAAAATCTTGGTTTAAATCATGTTTTTGCATATTACTATAATTAACGGAAAGTGTGAAAAGTAAGAAAAATTCATGCTTTCCTTGAATAAGGCATTCAGCCAATATAGGGATTTTTATCTCAATGTCTATAATTTTTATGTAATATATTTTAATGATTATTGACATGTATGCATGAATAATAAATGATAAAATTGTATGTTGATTGAAGGAATAACTCTAGACAAGTCTAGAGACAATTAGGTATACCTAGGGTTTCCTAACTCTATTATTATGTTGTGATTGATATGTGTATATGATCAAGTGATATGGGAAATAGGTTTTATGATGTGTTAGTAATGAATTAATGATCTTAAATGGATGATGAGATTAATTGTATGAATTGGCCATAAGAGATAAGCATGACTCTTGAAAGGTTATTTGTTAAGTTAATATATATGGAAAGTGTTAAGTATACTAAGTTGAATGTTAAATTGGATTGATAGTAAGATCATGATATATTGTGTTTGACTTTAGATAAGACTTGGTATGAGTTATATGTGTTTTCATGTGGGCATATAAAGGCTAAGTATGCAAGAATTTGAAAGTCAGCATGTTATGTGCAAGTGATGAGTGCAATTCCAAGTGCAACTCCAAGTGTATATGAATGTGATATGTACATGGGGTAGTTATGGGATAGGATGGCATGATGATTAAACAAATGCTAAGTATTGAATTGTAATGTATGATAAAGCTTGAGGATTATTAGAACTTTAAAAGGGCTACAAGTACTAGTAGCAAAGGAACCACAAGGTGAGTAAACATCAAGCTCAAGTTACAAGTACAAGTTTTCATGTTATGTGAACCTTTGACCTCTTGAAACGTAAGTTCTTTTCTATTTTTAATTATAACTTTATGATTTCTTTGTAAGCTTGGATTGCCAGTAGACAATTGGTCCAAAACTATTTTTTTTATGATAGTAAGGAACCTTTGTGAATTATTGCCTTACCTTACTTTCTTTCTGAAATCGCACTGTTATATATCTTTTCTTCAACAAGTTAAACTACTATTGCTCTTATGTTCATGTGATTGCATTCTTCAGTGCTATTATTATAAGTGATTACCATTAGGTCTAGCTGTGGCATCTATGAACACTTTATGCAGAAATCCTTGTGCCAACACGGGTAATCATCGGTACCTGTGCATATGGTCTTAATTGGATGGACAGGGGTACTGTATCCACCTCAGCTAGAAGGGGTGATTCTAGCCATGGAGCCTAATTAGTTCCATGACTTTTTACAAGTTATAAGTTAGGAGTTGGAATTTGGTATAAGGCCACCTCTTCCTTGAGTGAATGAGCTAATAGTTGTCACTCTTTGCAAGTTTACAAGTTACAAGTTGATATCTGTGAACCTTGCTCATTTGTAAACCATGATTTATGGATCTTGAACCCTTATAAAGGGATATATGTTATTTTTCAAGTTTTATTATTTACTTATTGAGATCATCTATCTCACCCCTTTTCCTTGTGTGGTTTTAGGTGAGCAATATAAGGAGGCAAGGTGACTGCTCAAACAACCTACTTTGCTTAGGAAATTTCCTTGTCAAAGTTATTACTAGGCCAAGTTATGATGGGTCTCTAGACGCTCTGGGAGTTCTTGTTTTGGAAGTTTTATTTTGAAATACTAGTCATTTGATAAATCATTTGGAGTCTTAATTATTTCTTTTCTTATGGATTATATTTAAAGTATATTTTAACTATTCTTCTGCAACTTAAGGTTTTTCTTATAAATGGTTTAATTAAGTTAATGCATGAGGTTTAGGTACAATCCTAGGCAATGTTATTATATGCATGAGTAGGTTATACGGATATAGGTGACCTTATGTCTCCCCATGTTTTAGGACTGTCAAATCTCTAAAATTGGGATTTGACAAAGGGTTTAGAGATTGATTAGATTGATTGATTTGATTTGGGTTTAAGAGGAAAAGATTGATACCTTAGCTTTTAGTGGGCGAAAGGTTTTATAGGACTAAAGTTTTGTTTATTGGGACCGGGTGATTGGATGGATTGGAAGATTAATTAATTAATTAAAATGATTAATTAACTAAACAATATGATGAAAAGGATGGATGGATTAATTAATTAAAAAGATTAATTAATTAATTAGAGAGTGATTGGAGGGAGAAGAAGAGAAGAATTTGAGGATAGCAATATACTCAAATTCAAGGGGTGGTTTGAAATGAGAAATAGAGGGGGGTATTTATAGGAAAAGTGGGTGAAGGTAGTTTAGGTAGTAAAAATCTGAAATGACAATGAGGGGTAGGGCTAGAAAGGGCTAAAAATTTAGCTAGAGGGGGTAAAATGGTCATTTTCTACTCAAAAAAGGGGGTCCACTTGCATCAAACAGGAGCGGTGCCACACTAGTACTGTGCGACGCTGCACCAGACTAGTGCAACAGGCTGCAGATTAGACTTATAGCGCTGCATGAACCTAGTGCGGCGCCATAAGGCTACCACGCAGTAGCTGACATGGTGGCACTTTTTTTTTTTAGAGATTAGTTGGTATGGAGTTTAGAAAATTTGGATGTCTAGTGGCAATGTAATTGAAGGCTAAAAAAACTTTCTTTTGGGAGTGCTGCCCCAAACCCTCGCCCGCTAACCAGCTAGTAGGACCACTGTAACAACTCTGTGTAGTGTGTTAAACTCAGCGGGTGCTAAGGTTGTGGATGGATGATGAGGGTGCAAAATTAAAAGTTCATAGTTGCCCCCTCATCAGAATTGGCTTTGAATAAAAGGTGATTCTGATGATAGTGAATGTTGGGAAAAGGTGCCATGTCAGACTCTGGGCTTGTATGTTCTTGTCATGTCTTTTGAAAAGAGGCCTCTAGGATAAATGAGATTTTATGAATGGCTATCGGTCCTACCTTGACATTGGATGCAAGAATGGTCTTGGTGAATTTCAATTAAAGCTATCTGTTCAGCCCTAATGTTAGATGTAAAGATGCTCTGGGGTAAATCTTAATCAAGGCTATCTGTCTGGCCTTAATGTTGGAGGTAAAGATGATTTAGGTACATCTCCATTTTGATTATAATTAACTTGGAAGAAAGGGGCAGTACAAGGAATCAAAGTGACATATATGTCAGTGCTTCAACATGTTTGGGTGAGAGACATGGTTGAAAAAAGAAGATGGTAAAAAGAACCATAGGGTTGTTTAAGCAATCATTCTTAAACATTTATGGGTGAAAAATGTGGCTGATGAATGGAAGTGAGAAAATAGACCAAAGGGATATCTAAGCTGGGTCTAGATATTTTTGGGTGAATTGACAAATTTAAGCCAAAGATTTGGAAAGTGGAACTATGGAGATATCTAGGTGATCATTTTTAGACATTTATGGGTGAAATTGATGGATTTGATAAAAGAGATAGAAAAAGGACCACGTGGATGTCCAGGTGATCGTTTTTAGACATTTATGGGTGCAGTTGATGGATTTGGATAAAAAAGATGGAGAAAGGAACCACATGGATGTCTAGGTGATAGTTTCTAGACATTTAAGGGTGAAACTAATGGATTTGATAAAAGAGATGGAAAAAAGAACCATATGGATGTCTAGGTGACCATTTATAGACATTTATGGTTAGAAGAGAGTTTTAGATAGGATAATTTAGTGAAAAGAGAACCTCGACCTATGGCCTTTACTTTTTAGTTGATGGATCATTTTCGAGTGGTGGCCTTTACTTTTTAGTCCCCACATACCTTATTGAGACTCAATCATAGATCATATAGGATGGTTACTTATAGCTTGCCCCTGGAAGACACATTTTTTAGCACTGCCAATGGTAAAGATTTAGATCTCTTATGACTGAGGGCCATAGGTTTCAAGTGGTTTACCTATTGGGCTTAGTTTGAATGATTTTCTAATAGGGGATAAGGATCTTGAGGCAAATGATGAAGACTCAGGATGTGCCTCTAGTTTTTCTTTCTTGGATTCTATGCATATCATAGCTCCTATTGCCAGAGCTATCAGGTGATGGCTGGCTGAGAAGTTATCATGCTGTTTATTTTAGGATTTAACTTAGGACCACAGAGAGGTATGCCATGTAGTTGATAAGGATGGTTTGGCTAATTGAGAAAGAGTACTAGGCTGCCCTGCTGAGAGGAATAAAGGATGATGCAACTAAGGAAGGAGAGACTGTAGGAGGAGCCACTAGTAGCAAAAGGACTATAACATAGATAGAGGGTGACTTGATTATAGAAGGAGACTCTAGGATCTAAGGGAGGTGTAACACCATAGGCTAGAGCAGTGACTCTGACTGCAATGGTAGTGATAAAGGAGACTATGACTGTAGTAAGGATAGGATGACATTACATTAGATGTTCAGGGAAGGACTACTATAGTTAGGGCAAGAAGAAGTACTGCAGTTTCTAAATTACAGAAAAGGATTTTTTGGAACAGTTTCAGAACTATTGATACTCAAGAGAGGGTTTTTGATACTGCTATGGTGAATAGTTCTGATTCTGTTGGTACCTCTACTATTGTGGCAAAAGGAGCTACAGAGATCTAGAGGAATGGTGTGCCCATTTGAGGAAATTATGGCAGACTTTGATTCTAATAAGGATACAAGAGATGAGCATCTCAGGAGGTAGAGGAGGACTAGCTAGACCATGACTTTAGGCATGACCTTTTTTGCTTTTGGTTCAAAACACTTATAGGTTGATAGGAATACATGATACATGATAAGCTATAGATGACATTGAAAAGGCTATCCTTTTTGTCATATGTCACATCCTAACTTTAGAGATATGACGGTCCTAGATCATGGGGAGATATAAGGTCACCCACGCTTGTAGAACCCACTTACACATATACAAATCATACCCAAGATTATACCAAAACCAATGCATTAACTCATTTAAAACATTATATGAAAACCTTTAGTTATGGAAGACTATAATTAAACACTTCATATATAATCCTTAAGGAAATAATATTCATAATCCACTTGGAACCTTAATAAATAACATCTCAAAATAAACATCAAAATAAATATTCCCGGAGCATCTAATGACAATCCCTACATAGTATAGTATTATTATTATTGACTTTGACAAGGAATCCCTAAGCGAAGTAGAATGGTTAAGCCATCGCCTTACCTCCTCACATTTGCTCACCTGGAACCACACAAGGAAAAAGGGGTGAGATAGATGATCTCAATGAGTAAACAATAAAGCACATACATTAACATATATTCCTTTAAAAAAGAAACTCATAGCTTATACACATAGTTCATGATTTAGAATTCATAAATCAAGTTGCAATTTAGCAAGGTTTTCAATTTAACAAGTTTACAGAAATCACACTTATAATACATAGAGAGTGAAGGCTTTTGTTCTATCACTTGAACATATAGAGGAGAGGTGGCCTTAAACCAAATTCCAACTCCTATCACATAGAAAAGCGTGAAGCTAATCAAGCCTCATGACTAGAACTGCCCCTTTCTAGTTGAGGTGGATACATTACCCCTATCATCAAGTTAAGACCATGTGTGTAGGTTTCAATGATTACCTGCATTGGCACAAGGACTTCTGTATAAAGAGTTAAAGGTACCACAGCTAGAGCTAATAGTAATCACATATGACAATAACATTTAAGGCAACAAAACATGTATCGCAATAACAATAGCAGTTTAACTTTTTGAACAAAAGATACAAAAATAGTGTAGTTCCAGAAAGAATATAAGTTAAGGCAATAATCACAAGGAATTATCATTGGATAAACAAAAAAAAAAAAAAGGTTTTGGGACCAATTGTCCTTTGGCAACCCAAGTTTTACAAAGATATCATTTAATCATATTTTAGGATAGGAAGAACTTGGGTTTCAAAGATCTCAAAGGCTCACATAACATGATATCACATATTTGTAACATAACATAATGTTTACTTACACCTGTAGCATGAATACAGTATTTACTCACTTTGTGGTTCCTTCGCTCCTAGGACACATAGCCCTTTTGAACCTCTAAAGCTCCTCAAGCTCTATCATAATTTTTAATTCAATACTTAGTATTTATTTAATCATGATGCTATCCTATCCCATAACTAACTCATTCATATATAATATTCACATACACTTAGAGTTACAAATAGAAGTGCACTCATCACTTGCACATAACGTGTTGACTATTAAAAGTCTTGTACACTTAGCCTTTATAGGCCCATATGAAAATACATTATAATCATGTCAATACCTTTCTAAGGTCAACACAATATCATTACCTCAATATCAATTCACTTTAACAATCATCTTAGTACACTTAACACTTTCATATATGTCAACTTAACAAATAACCCTTCAAGCATCATGCTTATCTCTTATGACCAATTCCTTCAATTAATATCTTCATAAATTCAAGATCATTAATTCATTATTAACTCATTATACAACATACTTCCACATTGTCCAATCACATTCACATATTAATCACAACATAGAGTTAAGATACCTTAAGTATACCAAATTGCCTCTTAAGCTTGTCTAGGGTCATTCCTTCAACCAACATGAAATTTAACTATTTATCACTTATTCATACATGTCAAAAATCATTAAAATTCATTACACAAAAATTATGGACATTGGGATAAGAATCCCAATGTAGACCGAATGCTCTATTAAAGGAAAAACTAAATTTTCTTACTTTTCACACTTTTATCTATTACAATAATATATAGAGACATGGTTTGAACCAAGATTTTTCATGTAATCAAAACAAAAATCATTTTAGAACAAAATGATATAGGAATTGGCTCATGTATATATCCATATGCAAGAAAATTTCTAACTTTAGATTCTAGGATGAAAAATCATGAGTTTCCTTGTTTTTAGTACTTTTCGGTCATTACAGTGATATGTAAACATGTGATTTAAACCATTATTTTCCATTCAATCACAATAATTATCAATTTAGAACATTCATATATACAAATTGACAGCCATTTATATGTCTTATGCATGAAAATTCCAAATTTAGGGTTTAGAGTGAAAATCATAAGTTTTCTAGCTTTCTGATGTTTTCTAATCATTATAGTAATCTATAAACACATGATTTAAATTATTATTTTTCATCTAAACAAAATAAATATCAGTTTAGAACATCAATCACCACAATTCGGCGGCCATGGAATTATCAAATGATAAAATTTTCCAACTTTCAAGTTCTAGAACAAAAATCTTGAATTTTCTTATTTTCTGAAACTTTTCAGTCATTACAGTAATATATAGAAATATGTTCCAATATTTTTTATCAAAACACATCAAAAATCAGTTTAGAATTTAATGATGCCAAAATCGCCCCCCTTGGTAATGTTTAGGCATAAAAATTTCAATTTTGAGTTATAGGATTCACCTTTGGAGAAATTGCGTAGAAAGATTTGTGTTTTCAATAGAGAATTTGATTTCTATTCAAAAACTCACCTAAACTGAATTAAATCTATAAAAATAAGTAAATACCTAGTTCAAATTAATTTTCTCATAATTTAATTCATAGAAATCAGTTAAGAAATTGAAAGAGAAGAAAAACTTACGATTGCAGTCAAGAAATTGCAAAGTTGAAAGGTGTTTTCTTAATTTTAGTAGAGAGAATTATTTTGAGAGAATTTTTCTATCAAAATACAAAAAAATAGAGTGGTGGCTACTAAAACACTAGGGCTGGCTGAAAATTAATGTTTTGAATTGGGGTTTTGGGCAATTTTTACTAATATCCTTAATGAGCTTTGGGTAGTGGGCTTTTAGGTATTTAGGCTTTTTATTTTAATTTAGGGCTGATTAAAGGTAATTAAAAATAAAATATTTTTCTTATTATTTTCTATAATATTTCCCCCAAAACATTTATTTAAAAATTATTTTAAGTTACTCATAAAATTATTTTAAGCTTAAAAATTGCCTTTATGCATGAAAATTCATTTTATTTAAAATAAATTATTTTATGGCAATGCACTCCATGTAAATATTTATTTCACAATAATAACTCATATTATGCATATTGAAATTAATTTAACATGCCACATACTCATCGATTACATAGCACATAAATTCTTATAAAAGCACACACTTAGCCTTAATAGTTCTAAGTCAAGCAAATTATCATGAAAATTTCTAAGGTAGGTGTGGGTTATTATATTCTCCCCCCTTAAAAGAAATTCATCCTCAAATTTAAATTCTTACCTAATTGATCTTGAAAAGCTGAGAATGCTTCTGTCGCATCTCCTCCTCTACTTCCCAAGTGCACTCTTCTACCCCATGATTTCGCCACTGGACCTTAATCATGAGTATCTCCTTCTTTCTTAACCTCTTCACTTATTGATCCAATATGGCTATTAGTGATTCCTCATAGGATAACTACTCATCTAACGTAAAGTCTGGAGGTGATAGAACATGAGATGGATCTGACACATACTTCCTTAATATAGAGATGTGAAACATAGGATGCATATGCACCATAGTTGGGGGTAGGGCTAGTCTATAAGATACTTTCCCAACCTTATGCAAGATTTTGAAAGGACCAACAAAACGAGGTGATAATTTCCCCCTTTTGCCAAATCTCATAACACCCTTCATTAGAAAGACTTTCAAGAAAATGTGATCTCCCACAGCAAAGTGTACATCCTTCCTTTTTGGGTCCGCATAGCTCTTTTTGTTGACTAAAAGCCATTTTCAGTTGATCTTGAATCAAGGGTACCTTCTCGGTAGTCTTCTTAAGCAATTTTGGCATTTCCATATATTTGTCTCCAGGCTCGACCCAACAAACTGGAGAACGACATTTCCTCCCATACAATGCTTCATATGGTGCCATGCCGATGGACGAATGATAACTGTTGTTATAGGCAAATTCAATCAAGGGCAGGTACTTATCCCAGCTACCACCTAAGTCTAGAACACACATCCTTAACATATCCTCTAATGTCTGAATTGTCCTTTCAGACTGTCCATCCATTTGAGGGTGAAATGAAATACTAAAATCAATTTGTGTTCCTAAGGCTTCTTGCAACTTCTGCCAGAACCTGGAGGTGAATTGAGTCCCTCGATCTGAGATGATGGAAATCGGCACTCCGTGTAGTTTTACGATCTCATCCATATATAACTGTGCATATTGAGCTATGGAATATGTGGCTTAACTCCTAAAAAATGAGTAGACTTTGTCAGTCGATCCACTATGACCCATATAGAGTCATACCCTTTAGAGGTTTTAGGTAAGCTAACAACAAAGTCCATAGTGATGCTCTCCCACTTCCATTCAGGTAGTAGAATTTCTTGTAGTAATCTTGAGGGCTGTTGAAGCTTGTACTTGACTTGCTGGCAAGTTAAGTACAATGCTACAAACTTAGCCACATCCTTCTAAAATCTAAGGCACCAATAGTTAGCTTTCATGTCTTGGTACATCTTGGTAGTTCTAGGATGAGCACAGTAAGGTGTCTGATGAGCCTCCTTCAGTATCCTTTCCCGTAATCCTTCCACATAAGCCTATATTCTATTTTCACACTTTAAAACTCCATTGACCACTTTGAACTCAAAGTTCTTCCCTTCTTTCGTCTCATCCTTCAACTCCACCATATGTAGGTCCTTACCTTGTGAATCTTTTATTTCTTCCATTAGCTTAGACCTCACTTGAAAATGAGCCACCAAAACTCTTGATCTGCCAATCTTCAGCTTTAATCCTTAGTTAAACAAGTCCTTTAATTCTTTCATGATCGATCTCTTTTGTACAGTCACATGGCCTAGGCTTCCTATAGATTTTCGACTTAAGACATTTGCTACCATGTTTGCCTTTCCGGGATGATAGAGAATCTAACAGTCATAGTCCTTCAAGAGTTTAATCCATCTCCTCTGCCTCAGGTTGAGGTCTCTTTGGCTCAAGATGTATTGAAGACTCTTATGATTCATGTAGATCTCACACTTTGTTCCATACATGTAATATCTCTAGATCTTTAAAGCAAACACTACAGTAGCTAATTCCAAATCATGAGTAGGGTAATTCACTTCATGCTTCTTCATTATTGTGATGCATAGGCAATGACTTTACCATTTTGCATCAAGACGCATCTAAGTCCTACACTTGAAGCATCATAATAGATGGTGAATCCTTCTTCTCCTTCGAGTAATGCCAAAAATGGAGCCAATATCACAAAAATTTCTAGGGTAGGTATGGGTTGTTACATCATAATGATGGGTTTGTATCTTGTAATATTTGATCACCATTAAATGAGACATCTTTTATGCTCTAATTTCTGCTTAAGCTGCCCTTTCGGGTTTTCAACTTAACGAGCATTCTTTTCTTCCTTTTTTTTTATTTTTTCTTTTTCTTAGGCAATAGAATTAAGTGAATGATGTACTAGGTACAAAGAAAATGAGAATGCAATGCAAACAAAATATTTTATTATGATTTGGATTGCACCCGAGTTGGGCTGGTTACGTATCCCTTATATCACTTTTCTGTTAGTTATTTCTTTTAGGGAGAATCATGTCCACGTAGTTCTAATTACATATGCATGAAAAACAAAAATGAAATATAGATGTCATCTTTGGATGATGTATCATTTCAGCTAATCTAGGTTACCAAGATGGGAGAATCTGCTTCTGTCCATGTCTATAAAGATGGTGCCTCCGTCGAATAGGATCTTCTTGAGCTTATACTGTCCAGTCTAGTTTAGTTTGAAATTCCTCTTGGATCGTGAATAGGGGCTTGGATTTCTCCTAGAACTGGATTTTCTTCTTGCAAACCCTTGTCTCGCACCTTCTAGTTGAAGTGCTCGGTAAATCTCCATTAATAATCATGAATTTTGTATATAGCATCAATTCTCTTTTCATTAATGGCATTCAGCTGGTCATGATGCCGTTTGATCTATTCTGTCTTCATTCTCCATAGCTTCTCCTTGACATGTTTCTTATATGTGTAGGTTAGGATCTCATGAACTGCAATGCTTAGATCATCACTATCTTGTCTTGTACATAACAGCTTAGGAGCTTTTCTACTACAACCATGCAAATGCAATATATGGGATTTTGGATTTTTTTTTTGGATTGATTGTTTTGCCTTTTTCATCATTTTTTGTATTTTTCATTTTCATTTTTTTTGTTCTTTTTTTTTTTTTTTAAGTCCCATCATGAGTGCATTAAAGGATAAGCTTAGAAGGCAAAATACAAACTCTAAAGGGTAAGACCTAACAGACTCAAATTCAAAGAAAGATTTAATAGTAACAGACTCAAAAGAATCTAACATAGACTTTGACTTAGGTAACTTGGACACGAACTCAAATGACTCAGACATGGACCTGGAGGACTTAGATAGGGGCATAGTAGCGCTGGCACTCTTATCAAAATACCAATTATTAGGTGAAGTTTGAGATGGTCGAGTGAGCTTAGAGGTTCAGAAAGGATTGACAGTGGTGCTAGACTTTGGGTATGGGAGTAATGATGTCTTCATTATCAATGAAGTCTTGAATTTTATGCTTTAGAGCCTTGCATGCATCAATTTTGTGTCCTAGCCCTTAATGATAGTTGTAGTGCTCATTAGCATTATAACCCTTGGGCAAAGGGTTTGGAGGAGGTCGTGGGTCTAAAGGCTTAACCATATTAGCCTCTAAGGCTTTCTTATAAATGATGCTAAAGGGCACGCTTAGCTCAGAGAAAGTCCTCCTTGTTTCTAATTTCATTAGCTAGTGACAGGACACAACATTTACCTCCCTCTCTCTTTAGGTGGTATTGGTGGTGTAGTTAGTGTTCTTATGATACCTAGAGGATTCATCCTTGATTCGTCCTAATTAAATCAAATCTTCAATCTTGGTGGTGGTGGCAATAAGAGCTTTGAAGCTAGGGAGGTACTGTGTTTGCAAATGCATCTAGTACTAGGGGAGGAGGTTCTTAACAATGATGTCAATTTGCTCTACTTCAGAATGACGGTTCACCATTCGTGCTGCTTTTGACCTCTACCTTATAAGGAATACGATAAAGGATTCTTTTTACCCTTATTTGGCCATTTCTAAATTTTGATGCGTGACATCCACCTCGATGTTGTAGTGGTATTGCTTGACAAATGCATTACATATGTCATCCTAAGTCTTCTTATGATTTTAGTCGAGATCCAACAACCATTTAATAATGGCTCCAGTTAAGGACTACTGGAATAATTGAGCAAGGAGCTCATCATCAATACTAAAGGGTCTCATGGTGCCCACATACATCTTGAGGTGAGTTTTAGGGCATGTGGTGCCATTAAACTTGTCTATAATCAACATCCTAAATTTTGGAGGAACCCATGCATTTGGGAAGAGAGCTAAGGAGTCGACATCTATCATGTCTTCATGCTTTTTGACATTCTTGAGTGTTCTCTCCATGGCCTTAATTTTCTCCATCAATTTCTTAGCTTTAAGAAAGCTAGAAAAATCTCCACTTTGAAAAGGATTCACAGTGGGAGAGGTAGTGGTTGCATTAAAGTCTATGATATAAGGGGTTGAAGTTTCAGGTGCTTTCCCATTATCGGTGAGATTGATAATGGGAAGAGTAAAAGTTGGGGCATGGCTAGTGCCGGCTTAGGAAGATGAAGGCTCAACACAAGTAGGAGGGAGAGTGACAGTGGCATTGGTCATTTCCTTAACCTCATTAATGATTGACTAGCATTGGGAGTTGAGGGCATCAGTAAATGTGGAAGACTGGGCATTAAGAGCATTGGTGAAGGTGTTAGCTTGGGTTTTAAGAGCAATGGTGAGTGCGACTTGAAAAGTCTCCTCTTGTTTCTTAAGGAGGTTGGTGAAAAAGGTGCTTATTGGATCTTAGTTGAAGGGGCTGGAGGTGTTGGCCATCAGTACCTTGAAATAAAAAACAGATAGAAAAATGGGTAAGAAAACAAAATTATGAAGAAAAAATGGCATGGATGTGAAGGAGTGTTGGGAAAAGGATTCCCTCCATATGGTTGGTCACCAAGTTTATATGTTGACAGGGTGAGTGTGTGAGGTGTTTTAGGGAAATGGACCATCGGTTTAATGTTTTGAGGTTTTACCTTATCGAGTTTCTCATGTTATATATGCATGGTGATGTCATGATGCATGCCAAAAAGATTTCATGAGCATATGTGCAGGTGTCTCTATTATTATGATACATGGAACCTAAGGTCAACGCTAAGGTGACTATATACACAAGGTGAAGGGTGGTTTATTTAAGGGTCCCCATCCTACTAAAGCATTGATATACCTAACCATATGTGAGACAAGGAGCCTCACATGGGTCTAACAATACTAATTGCTCGTTACACCACCAAAATGATCGGGGATTCATTGCAGGGTGGAATGCTTTCACTATCTCCCAACACACTCAAAGAGAGTTCTCGAGCCAATGTTACTCACCATCCCAGATTTTTCCTAAAGCTAAGGTAGGCAAGGAGCCTTTATTATACAAATTGATGTATGAAAAGTCAAATTACACTTAATGAGCCAAATGGAGATTATTTTGGAAAAATTTGTCCTTAACCAAATAGTAATCCTCTTATTTTCCTTCTTTTTTTTTTAAAAAGGTGGCAACTAGTCCCTAGTAGAGTCGCCAACTGTGAGCCCTTGCTAAAGCACTAGCCTGATCCACTAAAGAGAATCAGAATACTCATTCAAGTTTGGACTCACGATGGAACCCTTGGGTTCGGATTGATTGATTTTGAAAATGATTTTAGGAGTCACCACCTTAATTTTATTTAGTTGGCAAAACATTGAGGAAAAAACCCAAATTGACTCCAATTCATTAATTTTACAATTAATTTACACAAGGAAAAAAACCACTAGTCTTCAAATCAAGTTGAGCTCGGGGACTAGGTTTTTAGTTAAATAATCTAATTTTGCTCTTAAATTTAACTTGACTTAGAAAAAATTGATTTCATGAATGACATTTATAGGATGATAATTATAAATATGATGCATGAATATGGTATAAGTGCAAAGAGAACATGAAACATCCATAAATTAATTAAAAAGGGAAAAGAAGATTCAATGGGATTTGGATTTGAGGTTTGGATTTAGATTCCAAACATACCTACGTACCCTATTGAATGGAGATCAAAACCCACATAGTTCATTCCACGATTAAGTGGAGGGGTTTAGAGGTTGATTAGATTGGTTGATTTGATTTGGGTTTGAGAGGAAAAAGTTGATACCTTGGCTTTTGGTGGGCGGAGGATTTTACCAAACTAAAGTTTCGTTTTATCAGGACTAGGTGATTAGATGGATTGGAAGATTAATTAATTAATTAAAATGATTAATTAACTAATTAATATGATGAAAAGGATGGATGGATTAATTAATTAAAAAGATTAATTAATTAATTAATTTGGATGAAGGGTGGATTAAGAAAAAGGATTAATTTGATTTTTGAAAAAAAGAATGACTTTTGAGAAAAGAGTGATTAATTAATTAATTAAAAAGATTAATTAATTAATTAATTAAGTGATTAACTAAAAAAAAAAGTTCTAGTTAATTAAAAGAATTAACTAACTTAGTTAGGGTGAGGTAATTAATTAATTAAAAAGATTAATTAATTAATTAGAGAGTGATTGGAGGGAGAAGAAGAGAGGAATTTGAGGATAGCAATCTACTCAAATTCAAGGGGTGATTTGAAATGAGAAGTGGAGGGGGGATATTCATAGGAAAAGTGGGTAAGGGTAGTTTAGGTAGTGAAAATGTGAAAGACAATGAGGGGTAGGGCTAGAAAGGGCTAAAAATTTAGCTAGAAGGGGCAAAATGGTTATTTTCTAAGCAAAAAAGGGGGTCCACTCTCGTTAGACAGGTGTGGTACCGCACTAGTGCTATGTAACGCTATACCAGACTAGTGCTATAGGTCGCAGATTGGACCTATGATGCTGCACAGACCTAGTATGGTGCCACAACACTGCCGCGTGGCAGCTAATGTGGCGGCTCTTTTTTTTTTTTTTTTCATAGACTGGTTAGTATGGATTTTAGGAAATTTAGATGTCTGGTAGAAATATAATTTAAGGCTAAAAAAAATTTCTTTCAGGTGCGTTGCCCTCGAACCCCTGCCCGCTAACTGGCTAATGGGACTATTGTAACGACTCTGCGTAGCATGTTAAACTCAGCAGGTGCTAAGGTTGCAGTTAGATAATGAGGGTGCAAAATTGAGGGTTCACAAAATCATATTTCTATATATCACTATAATGATCAAAAAGTACTGAAAGCAAGAGAAACCAATGGCTTTCACCCTAGAACATAAAATTGGAATTTTCATGCATATATTCTATATGAGAGTGCCAATTTGCCCAATAGTGTGTTCTAAAATAATTTTTGTTATGTTTACATGAAAAATATTGGTTTAAATAATGTTTTTGGATATAAATGTAATGAACTGAAAGTGTGAAAAGCAAGAAAAAATCCATGTTTTACCTTAATTGTATGATTCGGCCTACATTGAGATTTTGATCCCAATATCTATAATTTTGGTATGATATATTTTAATGATTTTTGACATGTGTACATGAGTAATAAATGATTTAATTACATTTTGGTTGAAGGAATAACTCTAGATAAAGCCTAGAGAGGTTTGGCCTATGCTAGGGTTTCCAAACCCTAATTACCATGTTGATTGATATGTGTATATGATTAAATGATATGTGAATTAGGCCTATGATGTGATTAATTGTGAATTAATGACCCTAAATTGATTATGAGATTGATTGTACAATTTGATTAAAGGAGATAAGCATGACACTTGTAAGGTTACTTGTCAAGTTAATATATATATGGAAAGTGGTTGAGTTTACCAAGTTAGATGTTAAAGTGAATTGATATTAAGATCATGATATATTATGTTTAGCCATAGAAAAGTCTTGATATGAGTTATTATTTGTTTTAATATGAGCCTAAGAAGGCTAAGTGTGCAAGACTAAAAAGTCAATATGATATGTGCAAGTGATGAGTGCACTTCTAAGTGCAACTCCAAGTATATGTGAATGTTATATATGCATGGGGTAGTTATGAGATAGGATAGCATGATGTTAAGCAAATGTTAAGTACTAAATTATAATATTATGTTAGAACTTAAGGAGTATGAAAAGTTGAAGGGCTATAGCAATTAGGAGCTAAGGAACCACAAGGTGAATAAACATTATGTCCATGTTTCAAAAACAAGTGATCTTGATATGTGAACCTTTAAGATTCTTAAAACCCAAGTTCCTTTCTATTTTCAATTATAGCTATATGATTTATTTGTTAAGCTTGGGTTGCCAAAGGATAATTGGTCCAAAACCATTGTGGATTATTGAATGATAGGAAAGACCCTTTATTATTGTTGCCTTACCTTACTTTCTTGTTGGAACCAAACTATTGTTTATCTTTTGTTCAATAAGCTAAACTTCTATTGCTATTATTTTACATGTGATTTTATTCTTCAATGTTAATGTTACCTCTCCTTTATGTTATGAGTGAATAAGGCAGCATCCTTCACTCTATATTTATATTACTAGTGAGCAAGGGAGCAGCCTTCACTCTATGTTCATGTTACGAGTGAGCAAGGCAACAGCTTTCACTCTATATTTATGCTACGAGTGAGTAAGGCAGCAACCTTACTCTATGTTTATGTTACGAATGGACAAGGTAATAGCCTTCACTCCATATGATACAAGTTATAAGTTTGATATCTTTAAACCTTGCTAATTTGCAAACTATGAACCATGGTCTATGAACCCTTAAAAAGGGATATGTGTTATTGTTTAACTTTTGTTGTTTACTCATTTAGATCATCTATCTCACTCCTTTTTTACTTATGTGGTTTCAGGTGAGCATTATGAGGAGGCAAGGTGATAGCTCAAGCAATCTACTCTGCTTGGAGAATTTCCTTGTCCAAGTCTATTGTCTTTCTATGATATAAGGAGTCCTTCTTCGATGCTTTGGGAGTTTTATTTTGGAATACTATTCATTTGATAATTTATTTGGAGTCTTAAAGGTTATTTTCTTGTGGATTGCATTTAACTATTTTTAAAACTATTATTTTGCTAATTAAAGGTTTCTTTATTATTGGATTTTCAAGTTAATGCATGAGGTTTTGGTATGATCCTAGGCAGTGTTTATATGTATATGAGTGGGTTCTACAGGCGTGGGTGACCTTATGTCTTCCCATGTTCTAGGACCATCATATCTCCAAAATTGGGATGTGACAAAGATGGTATCAGAGCTGTAGTTTTATGTCTAGTTTAGACTCATCTCTTTATTGGATTAATTAAGTATAATCCTGGAGCATAGGAATTTCCCTGTCATGTCATTTGCAGTCTATCATTAGTATAGTTTCGTAAAATCCTAATAAGCTATAGTACTCCTTGTTATTATTTTCGTGCCTTATGATTCTTTTATCAAATGACCAAGAAGAGTGCCCTTGTTGGAGAACCCAAATCTAGAACACCATGTGTCTCATGCAAGAGGGCCTGGCCAAAGATGTTTAAGAAGGTTATGTCTGTAATTCACCCTAAGAGAAAGAAGACTCCTAATAAGGAGGACCCTGAGAAATGTCTAGACTATGACTGGGTTTATGGTAAGATTTAGAAATTGGACAGTGACTGCTCAAACTTGATGAAGGAAAATTGATGTCTTAGGTCTTTAATGCATGCTTTGAGAGAGGACGTGGAATAGCTTAAGACTAGAAATGTTGAGCAGATGGAAGACCATGCACTTGGAGATTCTTGCTATTTGCCATCTAGGACTCTGTCTTCAATAGTTTGCATGTTGGATAAAGACTTCCTTTGCTATAAATATAGTGGCTTTGGGCATATTGCGGTCAATTGCCCTTTTATTGATTATTCACCTAAGCAACCTTAGAGGTTACCCAATGTTCACCCTGATGAGGGACACAATTGAGACTCGAGCTAGTAGTTGGTAACTATTAGTCTAGCAGCATAGGACTTATATGATATGAATGATATTATATACTACTTAGCTACTTGGGTTGGATTTGATTTTCTTTATTACTTATGAGATGATCAATTTTTATATGATAAGAGAGCTCATTATGCTATAAGTTATGTGTTACATGATTAGGACACATGATACATGTCATGATATGTGATATGTGTACTGTGATGTGATATTATAAGATGTGTGCTCATGCTAAATGCATGGTAAGTATGATAAGTTGATAGTGGAGTTAAATGGGTTAGAAGGGAGTTAGCACTAAATACCCTTACCTGTTATAGCAGAATGCCTCCCAAGAAGAAGGTCCACATAGTTGCTCAATCTGTTAGGGCTAATGAGAATGCGGTATTAGACACTACTTCAGATGCTTGATAGATTCTAGTGCTACGCACTCATTTATGCCTCCATGTTTTGCTAAGAGCTTAGGTAGAGATAAGGAGTTAATGAATGAAATGAACCCCTAGTAGTGTCAACTCCTTTTGGTGAGATGGTGGAAGTGAAGTATGTGTTTAAGGACTATAAGGTAGACATTGATGGATGGAAACTTCCAGTGGAGTTATAAGAACTTAATGTCCTAGAATTCAATGTGATCTTAGGAACGGATTGGCTAAATGAGTATGGAGCTTATATTAATTATAGAGAAAAGCAAATAGAATTTTGAACTAAGAATGGGGAGAAATTTGTGTATCAAGGAGATACATATAATTAAGGTCCACTAGCGTAATCATGGAATGGATGAGTGTACTTAGTAAGTGAAAGAGGGGATGCAGCAGAAGCATCCCCAGCTTTTTGAGAAAGTATGAGTAAGTATTTAAATTCAAGGATGAATTTCTTTTAAGGGGAGTAGAATGTAACAACCCATACCCACCGTAGGAGTTTCGTGATAATTTACTTAAATTTAGAACTATTATGACAAAGTATGTGCTTTTATAAAAATTCATGTGCTATGTGATTGATGAGTATGTGGCATGTTAGATTATTTATAATATTCATAATATGAATTTTAATGTGGAATAAGTGATTTAGGTGAAGTGCATAAGCACAAAATGATTTATTGCATAACAAGTGGATTTTCATGCGCTAAGCAATTTTTAAGCATAAAATAATTTTTATAAGCATTTTAAAAATATTTTTAATTAAATATTTTTGGGGGGATTTTAATGAAAATAAGAAGGAAAATATTTTATTTTTAATTACCTATAATTAGCCTATAAATAAAATTAAAAGGATCAACTCACTAAAACCCAACACTCCAAAACACTCCTAACCTAACTCGTTAATGGCAAACTTGTAATTTTGCCAAAAACCCAAAATATATAAGCCTAAATTTGGCCACCCCTTATCTTGGCTGCCACCATTCTATTTTCCATTAGAATTTTATAGAAAATTCTCTCAAAAATTTTGTCTCAACCGAAATTCACAAGGTGCCTTCAAACCTTACAATTTTGAGATCGTTTTGTAAGTTTTTCATTTCTTTCAATCTACTATTTGATTTTTATAAAACTAACCATGAAAAATCTATTTGGCACTGTATATTTACTATTTTTATTTTTATTAAATTTCGCCTAGGTGTTTTGTTTGAAGGAAAAATCAATTTTCAACCGTAAACACAACTCTTTCCTCACAAATCTACCAGAGGTGAACCCTAAAATCCAAAGTTGAAGTTTTCATGCATATATCCTGTAGGGGAGGAAATTTATGTATTTATGCATTCTAAATTAATTTTTGTTGTGTTTAGATCAAAAATATTAGCTTAAATCATATTTCTATATATTACTGTAATGATCCAAAAGTACGGAAAGCAAGAGAAACCCATGGTTTTCACCCTAAAACATAAAATTAGAATTTTCATGCATAAACTCTACAAGGGAGTGCCAAATTGCCTAATAGTGTGTCCTAAAATGATTTTTGTTATGTTTGCATGAAAAATATTGGTTTAAATCATGTTTTTGCATATTACTGTAATAAACAGAAAATACAAAAACTAAGAAAAAATCCATGTTTTACCTTGATTGTATAATTAGACCTACATGGGATTTTGATCCCAATGTTATAATTTTTGTATGATATATTTTAATGATTATTGGCATGTGTACATGAGTGATAGAAGATTTAATTGCATTGTAACAACCCACATCTACCCTAGGAGTTTTCATGACAAATTTGCTTGAATTTAGAGTTATTGTGACAAAATATGTGATTTTATGAAAATTCATATGCGATGTATTTATGAGTATATGGCATGTTAAATTAATTTTGATGTGCCTAATATGAGTTATTATTTTGAAATAAAAGATTTATATGAAGTGCATTAGCATAAAATAATTTATTATACATAAAATGAATTTTCATGCAAAAAGGCGATTTTTAAGCATAAAAATAATTTTATGAGCATTTTTAAAAATATTTTTAAATAAATATTTTGGGGGGAATTTTAATGAAAATAATAGGAAAAATATTTTATTTTTAATTACCTATAATCAACCCAAAATTAATTAAAAAGCTCAAATACCCAAAAGCCCACTACATCAAAACACTCCTAACCTAGCTTATTAAGGGTAAACTTGGAATTTGTACCCCAAACCCTAGTATTTAATGTAAAATTTGGCCATTGTGAACCCTCAAAATTGCACCTCCAATGGACCTTCTTTTAGTTACAAACCCACAGGATCAAACCAAGCTCGAAACAGAGCTAAAAAGGGGCCCAAAATGGACGAAAACAGGTCGAACCGCACGAGTGGCGCTCTGTTGTCTGGGAGGCATGCTTGTCGTGCCACCTAGAAGGAGGCACGCTTTTGGTGCCATCGGCAGGGTGGCACTCCTGCTGTGTCACCATGGGCAGCACTGAATTAATGCTGAAAAACAAGTGGCACGCCGTCTGTACCGCCCAGATGGCCGGCGCGTCAGCTGTGCCGCCTATGCCGCCGGCACCGCGCCCGACGCCGCCGTCTGTATTGCCAGAGCCTCCTTTGGCAGCTCTATAAATAGAGCCTCTTCCAACCTCATTTGGCATGACTTCCAAGGCATTCCAATACATTTTTAAGCTCATTTTGACACTTTCCAACACACTTCAATGCTTTCCAAACACACTTGTTGCTTCTAGATCCAGATTCCAAGTTCCCTTTGAATTCAAGGTGGAGTAGAGATCCGGAGCAAAACTCGTTCCATTCGTTTGAAAGCCAAGAAAAGCAAAGGTATAATCCTTCTTTATTTTCAAAATTCCAAATTCAAATCTAGAATTTTCTTCAGGTCTAAAACTGAAAAGATCTAAAATTTATTAATTTAAGAATCAAAATTAAGTTAATAAACAAATCAACACCTTTTTTATAACCCCTCCTTCGCAAGAAGAGAGAACTGCGTGGGGTTTGATTCCTATTCGATAGGATACGCAGATTGCCATTCTAAAGGGCATCAACTCCAAAATCTTTTTTTATCAATATTTTTTTCCTTTTTAGTTTGATTTATTTATATTAATATTTTGTTTATGACTTTATTTTATAGTTAGTTGGGGAATGTGTGCTTTTCCTAGTACCCATAAGGGCTAGAGGAAAGATCCCCTTTATTTCAATTATTTTTGATATTGTAATAATTAAGTAGGTTTTATCTTGCTTATTGTCATTCCATCTCATCATATATATATATCTGTCTCATTCATCATCATATTCCTATTCATGCATACACAAAAATTCATTTTTAAGAGCTATTTTGCAATTTTAGCCAAACTAAAAAAAATTATATTTTCTTAATTGAGTAATTACTAAAACCTGATCCCCGAGCCCTCATTGGTCACTCGCGGATTAGTGCATTTTCCATTGGGATAAAATCAAATTCTTTTTTAGGAGTCAATCATGTTGGGTTTTCTTTAATTTTCCTAATTAAAATAAATAAATTAAAGTGGCGACTCACTTTTCAATTGTCAAATTACAAAAATCAATTTTTTGAACTCACAGCGAGTTCCAATCGTGGAGTTTCTCCCGAAGAGCATTTCGATTCCTCGATAGATCAAACTTTGCTCAGGCGAGGCCTCACAGTTGACAACTCCGCTGGGGATTAAAAATCTTTTTCAAATAAAAGATAAGAGGATTACTTTTGGTATAATACCAAGTTTGGCTTTAAAAGAAAAATAACTCTTTCATGCATCACTACATCGGACTCCTTGTCTAAAAAAAAAAAAAACCCTAGCTTCCTAGGAAAACAAAGGATAGAAAGTAACATCGAGTGGGCAACCTTCCTTAGGTCTGCTTACCAATAGTGAAATCATCCAGCCCATGACGTATCCTCTAATCCTTTTAGAGGTGTAACAAGTATGCACGCACCATTGGACCCACGCAAGGCTCCTTGTCTCATATGTGGTTAGGTATATTGCATCTCTAGTGTGATGGGTTCCCTTCAAACCACCCTAACCCTTTCATGTAATGACTCCTAGAACCTTTCCTTTAGGATTGTATGTACCATAATACTGAAACTTGGTATGTCATTATCATGAAGCCTTTTTCATGCATAAACCTTACAAAGTTGGAGAGTTTTAATCCCATTCAAACACTACTAGTCCCAATCATAAACCCATGTCAACCCATGGTCCTAGTCAAGAGCTAATATATTTCATGATCTTTGTTCCATACCTGAGCTAGACACTGACCCAGCTTTATCTCTCTATCCAAAGGTTGACAAGATGTCTATTGTCGAAGAAGAGACCACTACCACCAGAGCTGATGAGATCTTTGATGAGCTTTTTGCCAAACTCTCTGAACACCAAGAGACCATCATGAAGAGGCAAGAGGCCCTTTTCCAAGACATGCTAAAGGCCCAAAGGAGGGCTATCATGGAGGATGTCTATGCCATGCTGGAACAGACCTCCCTAGCCTAAAACCCCACTGACCTAAAATCATACAGATCTGACCCAAAGCCCACCTTTTATCTTGTCTATGGATCCACTTCCAGAGTTGAATCCAAAGACAAAGAAACTGCAAACACCGACATTATCCCACCATTACCAATCCCATCACCCGAGTTTCTCAAAAATAACTCACCAACAACAAATATCACTTCTGCCTCCACTTCCCATCCCGCAGATCCTTTCCAAGGGAAGGAAGTTAATCCTAAGATAAAAGCTTGCATGAAGAAGATGGAGCGCATGGAGAAGATGCTGTTAGGAATAAAAAAGAAAGAGGATTTGGTTGATACAGAATCCTTAAGTTTGTTCCCTAATGTAAGGATTCCTCCCAAATTCAGGATGCTTAAGTTTGACAAATTCGATGGAACTACCTGCTCCAAGACCCACCTCAAAGTCTACATGGGAGCTGTGCATCCATTGGGTGTGGATAATCAACTTCTAGCCCAATTGTTTCAACAATCACTGACCGATACAGCTGTGAAGTGGTTTGTGGACTTAGATGTTGCCAAGAAACGAACCTAGGATGACATCTGCAATATTTTTGTTCAACAATATTATTACAACATCAAGGTCAATGTAACCAGAAGAGACCTTGAGACCACTAAGCAGTATGCTAAGGAATCCTTCTCCTCATTCCTTACGAGGTAGAGGAAGAAGGCTTCTCAGATTGTAAACCGACCCCCTGAAAATGAGCAAATTGACATAATTGTTAATAATCTGCTGCCAGTTTACCAATAGAGGTTACAGACTCAGTACTTGCCTTCCTTCAAGGCCCTTATTGCCACTGCTTCAAAAATTGAAGATTTGATTTAGAGTGGTCAGATCAAAGAAGACACTGCATCAGGGTCAAGGTATAAGAAGACTGCTTGAGGGAAATATGGTGAAACTCCTTGAGCCAAAACCAGTCCTTAATCCACTTCTCAAAAATTACAACCCACATGAGAGGTGTGATTACCATCAAGGACTTGGGCACAAAACAGATGCATGCAAGGCCCTTAGACATAGAATTCAGGACCTCATTGACTCCAATGACCTGATTCCACCAAAAGCCCGACCCAACATCAACACCAATCCTTTGCCCAACTACACAGTCAATGCTATAAACAATCATAAAGGAGTTGACCTTGTCTCCTTGACAGAGTTAAATCCCAGTAATTACTGTGTCCTGGACCTCACTAACCTAGTTGAGGAGATTGATGCCATCACCAGAAGTGGCAGAATCATCCAGAACCAACCAAGTCCAAACACTCAACCTACCCAACCCATACCTACACCTGCCGATAAATTGAAAGGGATTCTTGAACCAGACGAAGATCCCATTCTTAAACAACTCAAGAAGACACAAGCCAACATCTCAATTTGGAGTTTGATCTAGTCTTCATATCCTCACCGCTAAGCTCTTTACAAGGCGCTGAATCAATGCCAAGCTCTAATTGACATCACACCAGAAAACCTTATGGCTTCTATTACCTCTACTACTAAAGGGGTGTCCATCACTTTTGGAGAAACTGACATTCCAGAAGGAGATCCTAACCATAACAATGCCCTTTACATCACAGTGGTAACACGGGGAAAGACTGTGCCAATGATCCTTATTGATAATGGTTCAGCCTTGAACGTATGCCCTCTGAAAGTAGCAAGTTGTATGGGATTGGAAGTTATTAATTTCACCCCTTCAGATTAGATTGTAAGGGCGTATCATAATACCAAGAGGGAAGTCCTTGGGGTAGCCATCATTGATGTAACTATTGGGCTAACATCTTTCACCATACCATTTCAAGTGATTGATGTACCTTCTTGCTTTAATCTACTACTTGGGAGGCCCTGGATCTACCAAGCAAGGGCTATCCCTTCTTCCCTACACTAGAAGGTCAAGTTCCCTTTCAGAAATGGGGTCGTGACTATAAAAGGGGACATGCATGGAAGACCAGACATTCCAAGCTTTGTTCCTATTTTCAAGATTCAGCCTGAGCTATCCTCCTACCCACTTTTAGGTTTCTCCTTCATACAGTACATTGAGGGTGAAGAGGGTAAAGAATTTGTTCCCTTTGATTTTGACCCATATAGGAATATTGTTGTTGCTAACATGCTTCACAAAATGAATTACTTTCCTAGTCTAGGTTTGGGAAGAAGCCAACAGGGCCTGAAATCTTTCCTGGACTATCTAGTAGCAACACCACCATTTGGGCTAGGGTATAAGCCCACTGATGAAGATATTGAAGAGATGGAAAATCAAGCCAAAGATAGAATAGCTGCCCTTAAGAGAGGTGAGGTTTATGACTGGCCCATACGCCCTTACTTCAAAACCTTAAATGGCTATTTTGTAAAGGAAGGCGACACAGTTCCTTATTGTAACTTTCCTGAGCCTTGGGTTTGCCTTATTACCAAAAAACTGATTCCCGAGTTTGAAATCTTTTCTAATGTCAGGCTTGAGATAGAAGATTATGAACCAATCAACATGCTCAGTCAAGATTGGGAAGAGAACATGGAGGCTAATCTTTTTGATGAAGTATCCATACCCACTGTTAAGGAGGAGAAAACTGACCCTTCCACCTTGATCTAGCCCACCATGATCGAGCTGCAAAATTAGTCCTTTGAGGAGAGCCCTTTCTATCCATATGAACCAGAGTCTAAACCAGAATCCATTCCTAAATCAGAGTCCCAGTCTGAGATAGACTCATCTTCTGAATCTGAGTATGTCTCTTTAATTTCTTCTGTTATTGATGATGTAACTGACCTTGAGGGTCTCACTTTTTGGTTTGATGTAAATTGGGACATATCCCCACTTGAAATCAATAAAAATCATACTTTTTCCTCTTACGACTCTGTGTCTCCATTTTTCTTTAATGTTCCAACTTTTAAATCCGACCTAAATGAGACATCAAGTAAAAATGAAATAAATGAAATAAAAGATGACACAATTAAAGAGCCCATGAATGCTGGCACTCATGACATACAAAAAATTACATTCATTTCATCTGCATGCATAAATAAGGATCACATTGAAAAGATGATCAAAAAATTTCAAGAATGCTTTGCATGGCAACTGAAAGACATGACAGGGTTGGATCCAAGCATAGCAGTTCATAAGATCCCGGTCTACCCAGGAGCTAAGCCCGTCAAATAGAAATTGAGAAGACTGAAGACAGAATAGTCTTTACCAATCAAGGAAGAAATTGCCAAGCTACTAGACCACAACTTCATTGAGCCCATCAACTATCCATCTTGGCTGGCAAACATTGTGCCGGTTCCTAAGAAAGATGGCAAAGTCAGAATGTGTGTGGATTACAGCGATCTGAATAAAGCCTATCCCAAGGATGATTTTCCCTTGCCTCACATTGATTTGTTGGTAAACCGCATGGCAGGTTCTGAATTGGTTTCCTTAACTGACCTGGCTATAGGGTATAATCATATCATGGTTCATCCTCCTGACAAAGAGAAGACAACATTCATTACTGAATGGGGCACCTATTGCTACCGGGTCATGCCATTTGGGCTTAAAAATGCTGGAGCAACCTACCAAAGGATGGCAACTACCATTTTCCATGACATGATGCATAAAGAAATTGAAGTTTATGTGGATGACATGGTAATCAAAGGCACCACTGTTGAAGAACATTCGGAGGCATTAAGGTGATTCTTCCTTAGACTTCGCCAATACAATCTCAAGCTCAATCCTGCCAAATGTGTCTTTGGAGCCTCATCTGGAGTATTCCTAGCGCACATGGTCAGCAAGAAGGGTATAGAAGTAGACCTTGCTAAGTCGAATGCAATTATGGAAATGCCACCTCCAAAAATAGAAAAGGAGATCAGAGGTTTTCTTGGACAGCTACAATACATTAGTCGATTCATCAATCAGTTGGCTGATGTATGTGGTCCCATTTTCAAGCTACTCAGAAAAGGAGCCTCCAAGTAGTGGAATGATGACTATTAAAAAGCTTTTGACCATATCAAGCAGTACTTACTAAACCCGCTGGTACTACAGCCACCAAGGTTAGGAAAGCCTTTGTTGCTTTATCTATCAATAATCGATGAAGCAATAGGGGCAATGCTTGCCTAAAATGCTCCTAATTCTAGCAAGGATAATGCCATCTATTACTTGAGCAAAAGGATGTTGTCTTATGAGCTCAAGTACAATTTTACAGAAAAACTGTGTCTTGCTTTGGTATGGGTCTGCCACAAGCTACAACACTACCTTTGTTCCTTTACAACTCATGTTCTTACTGACAAGAGCCCTTTGAAATTCCTTATAGAGAAGCCAGTTCTTGATAGTAAGATGGCAAGATGGATGGCTGTATTAGCGGCATATGATCTGAAATATGTATAGCGAAAAGCAGTTAAGGGTAGCATGATGGTTGATCAGTTAGCTGTAGCTCTAGTAGATGATCATTGGGTTGAACCTGAATTTCCTGATGAAGACATCCGGACAATTGACACTAAAGTTTGGAAGCTTTACTTTGATGGGGTATCTAACAACAAAGGGTATGGCGCTGGCATCGTGTTCATTACACCAAGTGGGGAAAACCTACCCATAGCCATCAAACAAAACTTCGAAGTAACAAATAATGAAGCAGAATATGAGGCATGCATCTATGGTCTTGAGGCAGCAAAAAGGCTCAGAATTAGATGCCTTGAGATCTATGGGAATTCGAATATGATAGTCTCCCAAGCCTTGGAAAAGTGGAAGATTAGAGAAGAGCATTTGGTTCCTTACCATAAATGCCTAAATGAATTAGCAACCAGTTTTTATGAACTATCTTTCTATTATCTTCCAAGGATGAAGAATAGATTTGCTAATGCTTTGGCAACACTCGCCTCAATGCTTGATATAAGTGATGGATTCATAATCAGACCCGTTACAATTGAAGTTAAGCATGAGCCAGGCTATGTGGCTCATTGTTTGAATATTCAAGCGGCTGACAACAAACCTTAGTTTTGGGACATCTTCAATTACATCAAGAATAGACTCTATCCTGAAGGGGCTTTTAAAACAGAAAAGAGGACTTTAAGATAGTTGTCCAAGAGTTTCATTCCAAATAGGGAAGTACTCTACAAATGGGCTTGGGATAACATCCATCTGAGATGTGTCACTGAAGCAGAAGCCCAATAGATCATGGAACAGATGCATGGTGGCAATGAAAGCCCACACATGAACGGAATTGCTCTACTCGCAAGATCATGAATCAGGGTTACTTCTGGCTTACTATGAACCAAGACCGTGTGAGATATGTTCAGATGTGCCATAAGTGTTATATCTACGCCAAACTTTAGAAGAAACCTCCTATACCTCTATCTCCCATCACAAGTCTTCTCCATACAGACCTTAAACAAACAGCGCAATTGAAGCCGCAAACAAGACTCTTAAGAGCATACTATAAAAGATGGCTGACAACCATAAGGATTGGCACTTGTATTTGCCATATGCCTTATGGGGATACAAAACAATAGTACATACTCCAACCGGTGCTACACCTTACTCCTTGGTGTATGGGATGGAAGCTGTCCTACCAATCGAGGTAGAAGTCAAGTCGGCTCATATTCTGAGGGAGAGTCAATTAGACGAAGTGGAATGGGCGAAAGACTACCACAACCAACTTCTTGCCATTGATGAAAAAAGAATGGATGCCTTATATCATATGCAAGGTTATCAACAGAAATTGGCTCGACACTTTGATAAGAGAGTCAGGGACAGGGGATTACAAGAGGGTGATGTGATGTAAAATGGTATGGATTTAGTGTTATTTCAAGTGCATTTTAGTTGCTTTTTAGGTATATGTTTAGTATATTATAATGCATTTTGTGTTTTATTCCCTTAATATTTATTTTACTAACATTTTCTCAAGATTTCTCCTTAACCTGATGGTTTTGAGAGTATTTTATAAAGTTTTAGTAGGTTAAGGGAAGAATTAGAGGTTGCTATAAGAGCCAAGTATAAAAAAAGAAAGCAAAATTCGGAAAGCAATGGTGCTAAGTCAGCACACTTCAACTCAATTGGTGCCGAGTCAGCACCAATTACTGCTATGTCGAGTTGTTAAGTGGAGGATGAGTTGGTGCCAAGTCGGCACACACCAAAAGACAGGATCCTTCACAAATAGTCTGCAATGTTTTGGTCATAACTTCCTCTATACAACTCAGATTGAAACGATTCAAGAGGCTATGGAAAGCTGATAAAAAGACCTACAACTTTTATGAAGACCTTGAAGTCTAATTTTGCCATTTGAATTGCCCAAAATGTCCTTAAAGTTTCTAAAGCAGTTATTAGGTGACCTTTCATGAAGTATTGCATTCCTTTATGAAATGTTATAACTTTTAACTATTCAAGGTCTTTAAATAGTTGAAGTTTCTTCTGTAAAAGACATCTAGAAAATCATAATACAAGTAGAGAGTAAGGTATTAAGAAGAAAAAGAGAGATCTTACAACTTTCAAGTACAACACTTTGGGAAACTATTATTGTATCAAGGCTTCTAATCTTGAGAAGGGCTAGTAAAAGATTTCTATAACTTTTTCTTTACTTAATCTATTTTATTTCTTTGATGATTGAATGTTTAATTTTCTTTTTATAAAATATCTAACAATGCATCAAGGCTAATGTACTTGTGGTTAGAATTGTAATGCAAATTTAGTCTATGAACTTCATTTTGATATTTTGTTAATGAATGATTGATTTGGCTTCAATTAAGTTCTTAATAGTTATTATATATGCTTGATCACCATATGTAATATGATAGTTAAGAATTTGCAATGAGAATTGGAATTCTTAATGGAAAAGTAATTGATGTCACTTAAGTTAAAAGATTAATTAGAATCTACTTCTAAAGGGGTAAAAAGAATTAACATTGAACTTCATGGTTTTTGTTTACATTTACATTGACATGAAAGTGTGTGTAAGTCTATTCAAAAATACCTTTAATTGACTTAAAGATAAGCTTTTAAAGATTTCAGGTTAATTCTCCAATCAACTCAATCATAATCCTATTTTATATGCATGTTAGAAGTTCATTGATTTAAATTTAATTTGTAATTCTAACCTGTTCTATTTCTAGAAATTGTTTAATAACTTTGATTTATTTAGATATTAGTAATTTGTAGTTAAATTAGTAGTTAATTAGTTATTCAAACTCCAATTATTCTTTGCCTATTCATCTTATTATTTGTTTGGTTAATAATAAATTCAGCATTTTTCCCAGTGTTTGACCCCTTGCTCATCCTATATTTAGTCATAAGGGCTAGGGTATAATAATTTGCCCACATCAGAGGGTCACCTTGTTCTGAAAGAAATAAGGGTGCCTGTTCATGATCCAAAGGGAAAATTGAAACATAATTGGAGTGGCCCATTTGTGATCAAGAAAATCCTATCCGGAGGAGCAGTAATCCTGACAGACTTGGATGGCATAGAATTTGCTAGCCCATGCAACCTAGATCAACTCAAGAGATACTTTGCATAAAGCATCCTTGTAATTCATGCATAGCATTTGCAATCATTGTAAAATCATGTTCAACGTTCACATCTTTCCTCATAGTCAGAACTACATGGACCTAATTCTCCATAAAGAGGAAAAAAAAGAATAAAAACCATAAATCATTGTAAGGAGATACGTAGGTAGCCCATGTAGGTTCGGTCCAATACATCAGTAAAATTTTCATTTTCACATTCACTTGGCTCTTAATTGTGTCACAGAAAAAATGAAATGAAAAATAATAAGCTTGTTAAGTTGAAAACCCAAAAGGGCGGCTTAGGCAAAAGTTAGAGCAATAAAAGAGATGAAAAAATGAATAATGTCTTATTTTGTCTCATTTAAACTTTGGAATATTAAAAGAAAATAAAGACATGGCCAGAATTTGTCCTAAACTAAAACAATAATCATGATTCTTCCTCTATCTCCTCATGTATAGCAGCCCTTCTAGCCTTCTCTAATTTCCACAAGTTGGCTATCCACTAGTCAATATACTGCATGGATTTACCACCTTGGTCAGCAGGGCGAACAGCATGAAAATCCCTTTCCCATCCATTTCTGACAGCTCAGGCAATAGTCTCAGTAATCAGAATAGATTCAAATAGAGTGCCATCTGGGGGCACACCCTGACTGTGTCCCATTTGACGCATAACCCTAGTAGCTTGGTAAAAGGTCACCATCCTCAACCCCAGTAGGTAGACCATCTTGTAGCCGAAGCTCATGGTCATAAATCTTCTGATCTTGTACCATTTGCACCTCCATAGTAGGTCATCAGAGTCTAGCTCCATCAACCATTTTGTCCACTCTTTCTCAGAATTTTGTTTAATCACAATGGTCCAAGTTCTGTACCATGAAACATAATAGTCCACCTTGGTGGGAGGTCCAACTATCCAGAGATGATCTCTTAGCCAAATCTGAAAAGTGCAAAAGAGATGAGCATAAAGACAGAGAGTAGTTGAATAGAAATTCAAAAGTTAAAATTCAACTAACCTAAAGAATAATAAGGGCTAATTGACCACGGCCCATTAGAAGTGCAAGATCTGTCCAAACTCATGATGGTCTCAGCCAGCACTATAGTTGTAATAGATCTTCTTTCCTTCATTTGCAGAATTAGTTCAGTGACTCTAGCATCGCCTCAACCAGTAGGGCTCACAAAAATGTATCCAGTAGTCAGACAGAAGGATAGAGCCTGCATCCTCAAATGAAACCACCCATCATCCTCAAAATCCTTAGGATCATGGAATTCTGCTATCACAACAGTCAGATCAACCGAGTCATCCACTACCATGGGACTAGCGACCTTAGTACTCAAGTCAAAGAGTCCCTTCAAAGAGTTAAAATATCCTACTTCCTCAACAAGAGTAGCCAGCATAACCTCTGGATCATATCCAAGCAGCACAGAAAACTCCTCGAACGTAGGACACATCTCTTCCATAGATGCCCCAAATCTGAAGACATGGGCAATCGGATCCCAAAAGCCCAAGCAGGCGCACAGAAACTCCCAATCAATCTTTATTCCTCTTAGGGTGGGCATAGCACTTACCCCGTACCTTTCTAGATTAATTCTCTCCACTTTTGTGAGGTTCTTACACCATAAGAACATTACACGCCAACCGTGCCACCCACCCACTACTCTGCCTCCTTATGCCTGTTTTCCTCAAAACAAGTTTTTACATGATTTCTCATGATTTCAGATTTAAAATCATTCATTTTTCTCAAAATCGAGCAAAAAATGAGAGAAAAACATAAGGTATAGCATAATGGAATTCTTATTTTTGATCAAATATCTGCATTCATACCATGCACCCATCTCATTCAAAACATGCATAAAGTCATAACATATCATACATTCCAAAATGTCACATAAGCATAAAAGTGCATATATTCAAAATATCATGCATACATCCATCATCCTCCGTACATGTATACATGAAAAAAAAAAAAGCAAAAGCTGACAAAACAGGTCACTAGCAACCGTGCCTGGGTCTGCAGTGTCTTCGCCTGGACATATCATGATCATGGCTATCCTCTGACATATCCCTCTCATGTAGAAAGGAGGTCAAAGCAAATGCATATTGGCCCAAGAGATCGTAGTGATAGCGAACAAACTCCATGGGAACCTAAGGAAGAAAGAAATGTGAGAATCACTACAAGGCAAATAGACAAAAGGCTAAAAGTTCCAGCCGTACAAAATGTTTACCTCTGTCACAGTCTCAGGGATAGTAGGGAAAAAGGCTAGACGCTCATCAGGAAGATGGTAACGTCATAATCAGCTGTCACAAGACAAATAATCCAGATGAGCTGGCGAGCGGATAAGACCAACAGGCAAGGGAACTGGATCAGTCAGACCTCCCACTGAAGCATCTGGAGCTGGAGCTGGGGCTGAGCTGCTAGCCCTTGAAGGGCCAATCCCAGAAGGATCAGCTGCAAAACCTAAATGGCCAGCCATAACACCTGGAGGTCTAACCCTAGGACCTATGCTGCCAATCGAAACAGTACCGCCAACTCGTGAGAAGCTCCCAACTTTGGAGGGAGGACCTTAGGAAGATGCTGAGCTAGAACCCTAATGTGACGATCCTTGCAATCTATCCAAAGGAGGTATGCCTCGCATTAGGGATGCCTCACAGAACTCATCATAGTCCATGTCCAACAACAGAAAATCTAGACAAGAAACTCCGGCAGCCCAATCATCCTCTCCTAGGATGGCTAGCCCAAACCTCATATCTGCTGGAGGGGATTGTGGCACAACTCTATCTCTTGTAACTTGTGCCCCTACTCTCTCTCCCAAGTAGAACATCCTCAAAGACTCACAGCGGAGCAAGAGTCGATAAGAGGACAAGTCCATGCTAGGCCTAATCCGGTTAGGAATCCACTCTTCGAACCTGATAAATGGCAACCATCTCACCTGCAAACAAATTGCAATATTCAGTAGTAGAAGATAAACAGTAAGATTCAGATTAAGATCAACAAAGAAATACCTGGTCTACGGTCATAGTAGCAAAGATCTGTCTGCACTGATCAAATTGCCGTGACATGAAAGAAGGTCTGTTAGATGCCCTCCAAATGCGTCCGTAGGGGGGATCAATAGCACTAGGCTCCCTCAGTGATGGAGCCAGCATCGAAAAGTGCTCATAAGCCCAGTACTGCAGAAAATAGAATTTTGTCAATCACTAGGCAAAGATCATATAACATAATACTAGAGTGTAATACTCACCTCAAGCACAATGGAGGTACCACCATGGCCACAAAGCATGCCACGAGAAATGCTGCACAACTCATGATACATAGCACAAAGGGCAGCACCTCCCTAGTCAAACTCCCCAATCTCATCCAGATTCTCTAAGGATCGCAGGATATTTAGATTAATGTAGTCCTTGTTGTTATGCAGAAAAGTATAGCTCATGATAATCAAAGCGCAAAGTCTAGCACGCTGATCAACACCTTACTGACTAGGAGTTTGAACCATGGTCATCAAGGCTTGATAAAGCTAAGAGCGTGGGACATTGAGGCTCCTACGAGGGGGATCAGCCCCAATCAGAGTAGTCATCTCTACAGAAGAGCGCTCGATCTATAAAGAATAAAACTCCAGAGGATGATATCTGAAATGCATACCAGTAAGCATGCTCCACTCAAAGGGAGTGACCGTCATCTCACCACAGGAAAAGTGGAATGTATTGGTAGTATCCCACTAACGCTCTGCCAGTGCCCGGACCACAATGGTGTTAACCGGCTGCTTGACATCTAACTCCAACCACCCAAGCAAGCCAGATGGCTCGAGGCGCAAACGGATAGCCTTCTGACTATTTAGATAAATGCAGACTAACTCCACGACACTACGGCCACCCTTAGACCTTAAATGTGTTCTCTGTAATTTTTGTAAACAAAATCATTATTATTAATAATTATCAGAATTCTTACTGTGCAGGGAAAGAAAAGCATACCTGAAGAGATCCAGTAAAGCTAACGTGCTGATATGGCTCCTTTAGCAATGTCTCTGGGTCCTGAGCACCCACTGCTGGCTGATTGAAGATTTCCATATTGAGAGAATAAAAAGAGAGAAAAAGAAATTTTAGTAAAGCTAGAGAGAGAGAGAGAGAGAGAGAGAGAGAGTGAAAATGAAATAATGAGGAAAAGAGAAGGAAGTTAAGCTTTATATAGAAGTAAAGGTGGGCCCCCCCTCATAACATCTTTTTACTTTTTTCTGATTCGCAAGTCTAGTTCACGTGGTTTTGCCATAACAAGCTCATTTTAAATCGGAATTCAGTTCTATTTGAAGCAGTGAATCCACGTGATTTTTATCCATCTCCCAAAATAGACGGGTCTCGATCAGAATTCAGAATCTCCTAAAATTGCAGAAAAGCTAAAAATTCAAAAATAGCTTGAAAATTAGAAAACAGTCCAAATGGAATCAAAATAGCCAAAAATCAGACATAAAGCTCTTGCACAACTCCCATTACTGAAAGGGACGTTTAAAATTCTCAGAACGGCATCCTAAGCCTTCCGGTTCACACTTATCAGATTTAGCCTGTGTCTGGCCAAATCATATAAGGGGAGTGACTATGAACCCTCAAAATTACACCTCCAGTGGACCATCTTTCAGTTACGAACCCACAGGATCAAACCGAGCTCGAATCAGAGCTAAAACGGGCCCAAAATGAACGAAAACAGGTCAAACCGCATGATGGCGCGCTATTGTCTGGGAGGCATGCTTGTCGTGCTGCCCAGAAGGAGGCACGCTTTTGGTGCCGCTAGTAGGGTGGCACTCCTGCTGTGCCACTATGGGTAGTACTGAATTAATGCCAGAAAATAGGCGGCACGCCGTCCGTGCCACCTATGCCGCTAGCACCGCGCCAATGCCGCCGTCCATACCACTGGAGCCTCCTTTGGCAGCTCTATAAATAGAGCCTCCTCTAACCTCATTTGGCATGACTTCCAAGGCATTTTAATACATTTTTAAGCTCATTTTGACACTTTCCAACACACTTCAACGCTTTCCAAATACACTTGTTGCTTCTAGATCCAGATTCCAAGTTTCCTTTGAATTCAAGGTGGAGTTGAGATCCGGAGAAAAACTCATTCCATTTGTTCAAAAGCCAAGAAAAGCAAAGGTATAATCCTTGTTTATTTTCAAAATTCTAAATTCAGATCTAGAATTTTCTTTAGGCCTAAAACTAAAAAGATCTAAAATTTATTAATTTAAGAATCATAATTAAGTTAATAAACAAATCAACACCTTTTTTATAACCCCTCCTTCGCAAGAAGGGAGAACTGTGTGGGGTTTGATTCCTATTCGATAAGATACGCAGGCTACCATTCTAAAGGGCATCAACTCCAAAATCTTTTTTTATCAATATTGTTTTCCTTTTTAGTTTGATTTATTTGTATTAATCTTTTGTTTATGACTTTATTTTATAGTTAGTTAGAGAATGTGTGCTTTTCCTAGTACCCATAAGGGCTAGAGGAAAGATCCCCTTTATTTCAATTATTTTTGATATTGTAATAATTAAGTAGGTTTTATCTTGCTTATTGTCATTCCATCTAATCATACATATATATATGTCTCATTCATCATCATATTCCTGTTCATGCATGCACAAAAATTCATTTTTAAGAGCTATTTTGCAATTTTAGCCAAACTAAAGAAAATTATATTTTCTTAATTGAGTAATTACCAAAACCTGATCCCCGAGCCCTCCTTGGTCACTCGCGAATTAGTGCATTTTCCATTGGGATAAAATCAAATTCTTTTTTAGGAGTCAATCATGTTGGGTTTTCTTTAATTTTCCTAATTAAAATAAATAAATTAAAGTGGCAACTCACTTTTCAACTGTCAAATTACAAAAATCAATTTTCTGAACTCACAGCGAGTTCCAATCGTGGAGTTTCTCCCAAAGAGCATTTCGATTCCTCGGCGGATCAAACCAGTGCTCGGGCGAGGCCTCACAGCCATCCCTTCATTCCAGAGGCCACCATTCAATTACTTCATGATTTTGGCAGAAAAATTCTCTCAAAAATAATCTCTCTATTGAAATTCACAAAATACTTTCAAACTTTCCAATTTCGAGACCGTTTCGTAAGTTTTTCCTTTCCTTTCAATTTGCTATTTGATTTTTATGAAACTAATCATGAAAAAATTATTTTTAACTAAATTTTTACTGATTTTTACTAATAAAATTCAGGCTAGGTGACTTCTTGAGAGAGAAATCAATTTTTCTACTGACAGCACCAACCTCTCTATGCGATTTCTCCAAAGGTGATTCCTACAACTCAAAATTGAAATTTTCATGCATAAATGCTACCAGGGGGAAATTTCTATATAATTGTTTTCTAAATAGATTTTTGATGTGTTTAGATGAAAAATATTGAATCAAAGCATATTTCTGCATATTATTGTAATGACCAAAAAGTTTCAGAAAACAAGGAAATTCAAGGTTTTCGTGCTAGAACTTAAAAGTTGGAAAATTTTATGATTTCATGTGTATATGGCTGCCAAATTGAGTATGATGGAGTTCTAAACTGATATTTGTTTCATTTGGATGAAAAATAATGATTTAAATAATGTGTTTACATATTACTATAATGAACGGAAAGCTTAAAAACTCATGATTTTCTATCTAAACCATAAACTTGGAATTTTTATGCGTAAGCTTGGTCTATGGCTACAGATTTGTATATATTCATGTTCTAAAATGATTTTTGTTATGATTGAAGGAAGAATAATGGTTTAAACCACATGTATATATATTGCTATAATGACTGAAAAGTACCGGAAATAAGAAAACTCATAGTTTTTCATCCTGAAATCTAAAGTTTGAAATTTTCATGCATATGGAATTATATGGGCCAAATCCTACATGTATATATTCTAAAAAGATTTTGTTATGTTTACATGAAAAATCTTAGTTCAAACCATGTTTTTGCATATTATTGTAATAGACAAAAAGTAAGAAAAGTAAGAAAATTCAGGTTTTCTCCTTAATGGGGCATTCAACCTATAATGGAATTTTTGTCCCAATGTCTATAAATTTTATGTGATGTATTTTGTTCATTATTGACATGTATGTATGAATGATAAATGGTTAAATTGCATGTTGATTGAAGGAATGACCCTAGACAAGCCTAGAGGCAATTTGGTATACTTAAGGTATCTTAACCTTAGGTTATGATTAATATATGAATGTGATTGGATAAGATGGAAGTAGGTTGTATGATGAGTTAATATTGAATTAATGATCTTGAATTTATGAAGAGATTGATTGAAGGAAATGGTCAGAAGAGATTGATTGAAGGAAATGGTCATAAGAGATAAGCATGATGCTTGAAAGGTTATTTGTTAAATTGACATATATCGAAGTGTTAAGTGCACTAAGATGATTGTTAAAGTAAATTGATATTAAGGTAATAATATTGTGTTGACCTTAGAAAGGTATTGACATGATTGTAATACGTTTTCATATAGGCCTATAAAGGCTAAGCGTATAAGACTTTTAAAGTCAACATGTGATGTGCAAGTGATGAGTGCACTTCTATATGCAACTCTGAGTGTATGTGAATGTTATATGTGTATAGGGTAGTTATGGGATAGGATAACATCATGATTAAATAAATACTAAGTATTGAATTAAATATTATGTTAGAGCTTGAGGAGCTTTAGAGGATCAAAAGGGCTACGTGTACTAGAAGAAAAGGAACCACAAGGTGAGTAAACACTTTATTCATGCTACCAGTGTGAGTAAACATTATGCTACTGTTACAAGTACAAGCATTCATGATATGTATACCTTGATATTCTTGAAACCTAAGATCTTCTCTAATTCTAATATGAAATTGTATGATTTTTTTATTAAGCTTGGGTTGCAAAAAGACAATTGGTCCAAAATCATTTTTGATTATCTAATGATAATACCTTTATGATTATTGCCCTAACTTACATTCTTTCTAGAGTTACACTATCAATGTACCTTTTGTTCAAAAGTTAAACTGCAATTGTTATTGTGATACATGTTATTGTTGTTTTAAATGTTATTGTTATATGTGATTACCATTAGCTCTAGCTATGGTACCTTTAACCCTTTATGCAAAAATCCTCATACCGATGTGAATAATCATTGGCTATGTGATCCTTGTACCAATGCGAGTAATCATCAGTTATGTGATCCTCATATTGATGCGAGTAATCAATGACTATGTGATCCTCTTACTGATGCAAGTAATCATCGGCTATGTGATCCTCATACCGATGCGAGTAATCATTGGCTATGTGTTTGAGTGATTATGGAAATAGCCTTCACTATATGTGCTCGAGTGGTTATGGCAATAGCCTTCACTCTATGTGTTCAAGTGATTATGGCAGTAGCCTTCATTCTATGTGTTGGAGTGATTATGGCAGCAGCATTCACTCTATGTGTTATGTGTTATAAGTGTGATTTCTATGAACCTTTCTAAATTGCAAACTATAAATCATGAAATATGAGCTATAAGTCCTTTCTAAGGGATATTTGTTATTGTCTAAGCCTTATTATTTACTCATTGAGATCATCTATCTTACCCCTTCTTTCTTGTGTGGTTCCAGGTGAGCATTATGAGGAGGCAAGGTGATCGCTTAAGCTACCTACTTCACTAGGGAAATTCCCTTGTCAAAGTTATAATAATACCATACTATAATGAGTCCTTAGATGCTCCAGGAGTTTTTATGGAAACTTTATTTTAGAATATTATGTTGGTGATTTTATTTGGAGTCTTATTATTATTTTCTTATGGATTATATTAAAGTATATTTTTAGCTTCCACAACTTAAGGTTTTTCCTTTATAAAAGGTTTTATTAAGTTAATGTATGAGGTTCGGTATGATCCTAGGTAATTTTTGTATATGTATGAGTGGGTTTTACGGGTGTGGGTGACCTTATGTCTCCCCATGTTCTAGGACCATCATGGCTTTGAAATTGGGATGTGACATGCATGTTGGTCGAAGGAATAACTCTAGATAAAGCCTAGAGAGGTTTGGCCTATACTAGGGTATCCAAACCCTAACTAACATGTTGATTGATATGTGTATATGATTAAATGACATGTGAATTAGGCCTTATCATGTGATTAATTATGAATTAATGACCCTAAATTGGTTTTAAGATTGATTGTATAATTTGGTTAAAGGAGATAAGCATGACACTTGTAAGGTTACTTGTTAAGTTGATATATATATGGAAGGTGTTGAGTGTACCAAGTTAGATGTTAAAGTAAATTGATATTAAAATCATGATATATTGTGTTTGGCTATAGAAAATTCTTGATATGAGTTATTATATGTTTTCATGTCAACCTAACAAGGCTAAGCGTGCAAAACTAAAAGGTCAATTGATATGTGCAAGTGATGAGTGCATTTCCAAGTGCAACTCTAAGTATATGTGAATGTTATATATGCATAGGGTAGTTATGGCAAACAATAGCATGATGTTGAGCAAATGCTAAGTATTAAATTATAATGTTATGTTAGAGCTTAAGGAGTATTAAAAGTTTAAGGGCTATAGCAATTATGAGCTAAGGAACCACAATGTGAGTAAACATTATGTCCATGTTTCAAATACAAGTGATTGTGGTATGTAAACCTTTAAGATTCTTAAAACCCAAGTTCCTTTCTATTTTCAATTATAGCTATATGATTTATTTATTAAGCTTAGGTTGCCAAGGGACAATTGGTCCAAAACCATTATGGATTATTAAATGATAAGAAAGACCCTTTGTGATTGTTGCCTTACCTTACTTTCTTGCTAGAACCACACTATTGTTTATCTTTTGTTAAATAAGCTAAACTTCTATTGCTACCATTTTACATGTGATTTTATTCTTCAATGCTAATGTTACCTCTCCTTTATGTTATGAGTGAATAAAGCAACATCCTTCACTCTATATTTATGTTACTAGTGAGTAAGGGAGCAGCCTTCACACTATGTTCATATTACGAGTGAGCAAGGCAGTAGCCTTCACTCTATATTTATGCTATAAGAGAGCAAGGCAATAGCCTTACTCTATGTTTATGTTATGAGTGGACAAGGCAGCAGCCTTCACTCTATATGATATAAGTTATAAGTTTGATATTTGTGAACCTTGCTAATTTGCAAAATCTGAACCATGATCTATAAACCTTTATAAAGGAATATGTGTTACTATTTAAGTTTAATTGTTTACTCATTAAGATCATGTATCTCAACCCTTTTTTTACTTATATGGTTTTAGGTGAGTATTATGAAGAGGTAAGGTGATAGCTCAAGCAATCTACTCCGCTTGGGGAATTTCCTTGTCCAAGTCTATTGTCTTTCTATGATATGAGGAGTCCCTCTTTAATGCTCCAGTAGTTCTATTTTGGAATATTATTCATTTGATAATTTATTTGGAGTCTTAGAGGTTATTTTCTTATGCATTGCATTTTTTAAAGTATTTTTAAAATTATTCTTCTGCTAGTTAAAGTTTTCTTTATTATTGGATATTTAAGTCAATGCATGAGGTTTTGGTATTATTCTACGCAATGTTTATATAGACATGAGTCGATTGGACAAGCATGGGTGACCTTATATCTGCCTATGTTCTAGGACCTTCATATATCCAAAATTAGGATGTGACAATCTTGATTCCCTCAAATGGGGATAAAGGAGACAACGCCTCAATGAAAAATGGTTTTTCAAGCAAATTGCTATAAGGAATGCTTAATTTTTTGACACTTTTCTAATCTAGACTGAACTCTCTATACTAGACAGTCTTTTCTCCTTAGACCAACTGTTTGTTAGCTCTAAAATTAATGTTGAGCCTATTGATGCTGACTGGCAATTTTACTAAACTCCAAAACTCCTGAAAGTTGTCCGCCAATGAATCCACTAGCCATCTATAGCTGATCCGTGTGGTAGCCTCGTGGATCTACGGAGCTGCCTTATGTATCCACGTAAATTCCATATGGATTCACAGTGGTCCCCCCTTTTCTAACCTAAAATGTTGAAAATGCCCCTCCTTTTAGCTTACTTTCCATCTCTTTTTGGTCTTCTGCCCCACTCCATTAGCCTATAAATACCCCCCCCCCTCCTCCGTCCCAATTTCCTTTAGTTTCTACACACCTTGAGTTGATATTGATTGCTATATATTAACCCCTTTCTTGTTCTCCCTCTAGTCAATCTCTTTAAATTAATTAATTAATCATTTTAATTAATTAATTGCTCTACCCCAAACTAAGTTAATTAATCACTTTAATTAACTAATCTTTTTTTAAATTAATTCAAGTAATTAATCCTTTTAATTAATTGCTTTTTAAAAATATCAATCCATGCCAATTAATTAATTAATTAATTAATTAATCCTTTTAATTAATTAATTAATCAACCCATTTAATCACATTAATTAGTTAATTAATTATTTTAATTAATTAATTAATATATCAATCAATACGATCCTCTGGTGTCGATAAAATGAAATTTTGATTTGGCAAAACTCTCTGCCCAACCCACTCAAAGGTATAATACTTTTTCTCATCCATCCAACTCCTAAATAAAATCAAACCAAACTAATAAATCTATAAACCCCTCCACTTAATCACGGAATGAGTTACGTGGGTTTTGATCCCCATTGACGTAAGCACATTTAGAATTCAAATCCAAACTATAGATCTAAATCCCAATTAATCACCTTCCCTTTTTATTTTTTAGTGTAGTTATTTACATTTTCAATATATTTGTAAGGAAATGTGTGGTCTTCCTATAACCCATAAAGGCTAGTGAAGACATCTATTATTTAATTTATGTAATTAATTAATTTAATTATTATGGAATTAAGGAGCAATGATGTGGTTCCCCTAGAATCCATAAGAACTAGAGGGACACTCTTCTTAATTTATAGATGTTTACTTTATTTGCCCATTAATTTTCAATGCACTCATAATTATGCCATGTTCATGTATTTTAATTTTCATTTTATACTTGTCATCTATGAAATTAATTTTCAAGTTAAATTAAACTTAAGAGCCAAATCTAGATTATTAAAAACAAAAACCTAGTCCCCGATCTCAGCCTAGTTCAAAGACTAGTGATTTTATTTTTGGGTAAATTAATTGCAAAATTAATGAATTGGAGTCACAAATTGGATTTTTCCTTAATTTTTCCATTTAAAATAAATTAGGATGGCAACTCTTGAATCCTTTTCCAAAAATTAATTTTCTGAATGATATTCATTCCACTTGTGAGCATCAAAACTTGTTCCTTAACCTCCTTAAAAATTGCTCTCCTTTCCTTAAGGCAATTTCATCATCAAGCAAGGAAGGGGTGTTCAAATGAGGTTTCACACTTAGAACATACAATTCTAATCTTAATATCCATTAAACACATTCCTAAGATCAGAACCTATGTTGCAGTATCATATCCCAAATAGATACCCAAAATATACCATTTACAATCACATATACTTAAAATATACTCAACATATATCATTTATACATACTTATCATATAACACATGTATACCAATCATTTACTATTGTTATCATCATTAATGAAAAATTATCACATTATAATTACAAACCATTTAATTAATTCTGTTAATCTTTGTAGCATATATCCATAGAGCTCTATGAATGATAATGACCTCAAAATGTTTTTACTCTATAAGAATCTAGAAATATCTTACAAATGCTAACTCAATAAGTCTCAAGTGAAGGAAGATGCTTGAGGTAATCTTACTGAGTCTTCTGCTACCTGAAAATAATATATTATAAAGGTGTGAGATAAGGTTAGTGAGTACATATTAACTGGAAAATAATGTACAGGTGAATATTTAAACATAATAATAATAATAATAATAATAATAATAATAATAATAATAATAATAAGATCTTTTAGGGTATTCAATGATAATGAAGCCAAAATACATGAGAGAGACTAGGGCCTAACCTCGAAATTCCTTTGCTTAAATGTTTTCATTCAATAAAAGATAAGGCACATTAAGATCCAATAAAGGTTTGTAACAAATAAAAAGTAATGATCAGTGCTTAATCAATGTGTAACATTTTAGCAGAAATCAATAAACTAGGGACGAAGTATGTCCTACATGTAAAATCAGAGTGGTGGCCAAAGCTTTGCTCACTCATGTATATGTAAGATTGATCAGGTCTTATAACAAGGATTACCCTTCCTAGTAAGGGTTAGTACACTTGCCCTACTAGCTAGCTTACCATATGTAGATGACAGATGTATTACCTCACATCAAATGGGATTTATGCTTTACAGGTTGTAATAATCATTAGTTAATTATTTCCAAGATGGCATACAATATTCACATTTGGATTCTTCAAAGTTTTAACAAGACTTGCAAATTTCCATTAGTCAAGTGATAAACATGGTTTGATCTTGGTATGGCCGAAGGGCCCCTTTAGGAACTTGGCTTATAAGAATGATAATTCCTTTAGGTAGAATGGATTTTTTTATTAGAAGAATTGGGTTCAATAAAAAGGCTCATTTTCATAAGGGATTTTCATATGGAAGAAATAGGTTCTTTTTCCAATTTAATGTTGAAAAGAGTCATAGTACACATTTGTATATATAAGTGCTTGGATAGACCAAAGATCGCTTTAGGAAGAAGTCTCAATGGAATAATGATATTAATAAAGGTAATTGGGATTTTCAATTAAGACAATATGGCTACAATTTTCAACAATAATAATTATGAATCATAAGCTTTTAGATTCGATTTCATGCACTCACCTCATTGCCTTAGCTCCTTTATGAAATTGAACACATATGGATTTGATGCTCCTTAATCATTTGAGTACTTTCTTATCTAATGCTTGCTTATTTGTATCCTCTACAATTATATCATATCCTCTACAATTATATCATATCTTAGTTTACATCTCACACATTAATATAATAAGAATATGGTATTTCAACCTTAAATCAACTTATTTGTCAAAAAAAAAAACCTTAAATCAACTTAAAATCTACTTGTAGACATTAAACTTTAGTAACTTAGTCCAAACTTAACCTTGTAAACATATCAACAATTAGTCACTTTAAATTCAATTCAACAATGTTGGGTTATACATATATTCAATAAGATCTGTGGAGTACATAAGATCACACAGTGATATTAATAATATTCAAGTTACCAAAACCTTATACTTGTACATAGAGTCATATAATCATATTCAATCTTGCTGTACCATTTTAACTATATCTAAAATTTTGATAAACCAATTCAATTCATTCCTTTTACATTTCAAACTTAATATATGAAACTACAAAATATCCAAAATTAAGCTTATAATTCAATCTAACAATTTATAATGGCAAATCAATTATAATTCTGCCCTTGCTACTTGACAAACTAAGCACTTCACATTCATTGAAGTATGTCTCAAAATCAATATGTACATTAAAATGAAATGTCATTTTACCAAGAGATACTAAAGAAATTAAGGAACATTTCTTATGTTTTGATTTTAGCTTGGTTTTGCCTCTATGGCATTCAGTTCATAGATCTTAAATTAGGTTGCAGGTTGAATATAAGTGTAGGGTTATTAAAAATACAAGCTCTATTGCTCACACTATACTTAGAATTTTGTCAAGCCCTTTGGTTGTTTAATCCTTTATATATACTAGTTAGTTTACTATTTTTGGGTTCCTCCTAATTCTATCTTTAACATCTTCAAATCAAAGCGTCAATTCTCAAGTTTGTAATCTGTGTTAATATGCAGGACTAACTAACCTTTGCTCAGTAATTCAATCATAACTCATAGAATACAACCTCAAATGCCAAACTTCTTTCAAAAATTAAAGTATGAATTAGTATCAATTCATCTATTTTAAGTTTCCTCTAATTCTGCCTCTAAGGTGTTCAAAATGATAGCTAAATCTTAAGGTCACTCTTCACTCGATAAACAGTAATAGTCTCAATTCAAGAGGAATTTCTCTATATAGAATTCCTTTTTTTTTTTTTTGCCAAATTCTCTCTATACAATTCAAGTCTACTAAATTCCTTCTAATAGCACTTAACTAAGACATGTCTCTACAACTTTCATGTTTTACATTTCCTCAAATTTGATTTCTAGCCCAATTAATCAATAGCCACAAGTTACAGCTTATTTTGGTTCCTTGAAACCCTAGCTTTCTAATTATTCAATTATCATCAAATTTCACACATTTTAATCATTATTTTTATGCTCCTAATTCATTAAAAATGCTCATTCAAATAAACAACACATCCTTCCTTTCTTACTTAAACAAACTGAACCAAATATATGGCAAACAAGAGGAGAAGTTTTCATGATTTCACAAAGTAAGACAAGATTCAAATTTGGAATGGAATTATGAGCAAAATTTAAGTAATTAACTTGAAGAATTTCTAACCTCTTGAAAGTTCTAGAATGGCTAAACAAAATGAAATCAAACAGAATTTTTGATGGTATTTTAGCAAATGAAAGAAGAAAAATTTTGCTGGAAGGAAATGAAAAAGAGGTGGAAGGCTAAGAATTGATGGCAAGGATGAATTCTTCTTTATCCAAGGGTTAAAATTAAGAGATTAATGAGGAAGGAGTTCATTGGGAGTGATGAATTAGAAATGGATGGTGATGATAGTTCAAAATTTTTTATTTAAAGAAAATATATTTTTGTGTAGTGCTTTATGGGTCCTAATAACCACTATCATAGAAATAATATTATAATAATAAATTTGAATATTTTTCCTTCCATTTCTACATACATATCTGGCCATATGTACAGATATGTACATTTTCGCTTTAAAATTATATTTTTCTTCACTTATTTACATTTAATTTGACCATATTACTGATTTATGATTTAATTTACTAACTTAAATAACTTAATTTTTATTTCATTACTTGTATTTATAATAACCCACACCTACCCTAAGTGTTTCATGACAACTTACTTGAATTTATAGCTATTATGACAAAATATGTGCTTTTATGAAAATTTATGTGTTATGTGATTGATGAATATATGACATGTTAGAATAATTCTAATATGATAAAATGAATTATTATTGTAAAATAAGTTATTTATATGAAGTGCATAAGTATAAAATGATTTATTGCACATAAAGTGAATTTTCATGCACAAAGCGATTTGTAAGCTTAAAATAATTTTTGTGTATTTTTAAAATATTTTTAAATAATTATTTTAGGGGGAATTTCAATGAAAATAATAAAAAAATATTTTATTTTTAATTACCTATAATCAGCCTATAAATAAAATTAAAGGCCCAACTCACCGAAGCCTAATACACCAAAACACTCTTAACCTAGCTCATTAGTGGCAAACTTGTAATTTTGCCAAAAAACCCTTAAATAAAAACCAAAAATTTGGCTAGCCCTATTGTAGCAGCTACTATTCTGTTATTCTTCAGAATTTTTATAGAAAAATTCTCTCAAAAATATTCTCTCAACTGAAATTCATTAGGTGCCCTCAAACCTTGCAATTTTATGATCATTTTCATAAGTTTTTCATTTCTTTCAATCTATTATTTGATTTTTATGAAACTATTTATAGGAAATATATTTAGGGCTTTATATTTACCATTTTTCTTCTTGATTAATTTAGCCTTGGTGTTTTGTTTGAAGGAAAAATCAATTTTCACCAGTAAACACAACTCTTTCTTCGCAAATCCACCAAAGTTGAACCCTAAAACCCAAAGTTGGAATTTTCATGCATATAGTTCATAGGGGGGATTTGCTTATTGAAGTGTTATAAACTGATTTTTGTTGTATTTAGATGAAAAATAATGATTTAAATTATATTTTTATATATTACTGTAATGATCGGAAAGTACGAAAAATAAGAAAATTCATAGTTTTCATCCTAAAACTTAAAGGTTAGAATTTTCATATGTGTAAACTATAAGGAGGTGCCAATTCCTACATTAATGTGTTCTAAAATGATTTTTATCATGTTTACATGAAAAATATTAATTTAAGTCATGTTTCTACATATTACTATAATGAACAGAAAGCGTGAAAAGTAAGAGAGTTCATGTTTTCAATGAAAGTATGTATTCAACCTACATAGGGATTTAGATCCCAATGTCTATAATTTTTGTATGATATGTTTTAATGATGGTTGACATGTATAGATAAATGATAAATGATTAATTGCATGTTAGTTGAAGGAATAACTTTAGATAAAGCCTAGAAACAATTCAGCCTACCTAGGGTTTACTAATCCTAATTACTATATTGTGATTAATATGTGTATATGATTAAGTGGCATGTGAATTAGGCCTTATTATGTGTTAATTGTGGATTATGACCCTAAATTGACTATGAGATTGATTGTATAATTTGGTCAAAAGAGATAAGCATGATACTTTTAAGGTTACATGTTAAGTTGATATATATAGAAAGTGTTAAGTGTACTAAGTTGAATGTTAAATTGAATTGATATTAAGATCATGATATATTGTGTTTGACTTTAGAAAACTCATGGTATGAGTTATAATGTGATTTCATGTGAGCCTATAAAGGCAAAGTATGCGAGACTTTAAAAGTCAACATGTTATGTGCAAGTGATGAGCTCACTTCTAAGTGCAACTCCAAGTATATGTGAATGTTCTATGTACATGGGATAGTTATGGGATAGAATAACATGATGTTAAGCAAATACTAAGTATTTAATTGTAATGTATGTTAGTGCTTGATGATTATTAGAAGTTCAAGGGCTATAGCAATTAGGAGCTAAGGAACCACAAGGTGAGTAAACATTATGTTCATGTTACAAGTACAAGTTATCATAATATGTGAACCTTTAAGATTCTTAAAACCCAAGTTCCTTTCTATTTTCAATTATAACTATATGATTTTTTTATTAAGCTTGGGTTGCCAAAGGACATTTGGTCTAAAACTATTATTGGTTATTCATTGACAATAAAAGAACCTTTATGATTATTGCTTTACCTTGCATTTCTTTCTGGAACCACACTATTATTTATCTTTTATTGCCATTCGACCAGTGACAAAGTTGGTATCTAAGTAAAGGAATTATGAGGTTAAGCCTAAGTCTTGCTCATGTATTCCAATCCCTAAACTCTTATATGCAAGAATTACAAGGTTGGGCCTAAGTCTTGCTCGTGTCTTCCGATCTTTGAATCTTATATGTAGAAATCCTCATGCCAATGCAAGAAATCATCGAAACCTGTGCACATGATCTTAACCCAATAGATAAGGGCATAGTATCCACCTCAGCTAGAAGGGGCAGTTCTAGCTATAAGGCCTGATTAGCTTCACACTTTTTATAAGATAGGAGTTGGAATTTGGCTTGAGTCCACCTCTTCTCAGTGTATTCGAATGAATTGAGAAAGGTCTTCACTCATAAGTGATAAGTGTGATTTCTGCGAACCTTTCTAAATTGCAAACTATGAACCATGAACTATAAATCATAAATTTTGATTCATGAACTATGAGTTATAAGCAATGACCCCTTTCTAAGGGATATGTGTTATTATATAAGCCCTATTATTTACTTATTGAGATCATCTATCTCACCCCTTTTCTTAAGTGGTTTCTAAGTGATCATTATGAGAATGCAAAGTGATAACTCAAGCAATCTACTTCACTAGGGGGAATTCCTTGTCCAAGTTTATTATCGTACTATGATATGAAGAGTCTCTTTCAAATGCTCTGGGAGTCTTTGTTGGAGAGTTTTATTTTGGAATATTATTCATTTGATAATTTATTTGGAGTCTTAAATGTTATTGTCTTATGGATTGTATTTTAAACTGTTCTTCTGCTAGTTAATGCATGAGGCTTTGGTATGATCCTAGGCAATGTTTATATGTTCATGAGTGGCTTTTATGGGCATGGTTAACCTTATGTCTCTCCATGTTCTAAGACCATCATGTCTCCAAAATTGGGATGTTACAGTATCTAATACATATTTGACCACATACAAGATATCATAGCTAAGACATTAACAATTCTACAAAAAAAAATTAATTACACTTACAGTAATTTAATTAAGTATGACTTTTATTAACTAAATTATGCATCTTAATTATACTACTGTGGAGATAACAAGGAATCCATGGCAAATTTTTACTTATAGTATTACAAAAAGTCACACATTTCTCAAACTAAACCCAATAACAATGTAAAAGTAAACAAAATAAGAGAAAATAAAGAAGGTGATAAGGGGTAAAGAGTTGGTTAGTTTTAATTGGATTTGATACTTGAACCAAGCATACCTGCAAATCCCTTTGAATGGGAATCAGAACCTATATAGTTCTCCCTTCTTGCGAAGGGGTTAGTTTAGCCTAGTTATTTTATTATGTTTTGATTAATTGATTAATTTAAGGAGGGTTGGATTAATTAATTACCCTAATTAATTACTAAATTGAATTCACTAACATCCTAAGTGAGCCAATTTAACTAATTAACTAAAGGAGGTAAGAAGGCTAAATGAAAAATGAAAATCCCAAGGAGGGAAAAATAAACAAAAGGAAAAGAAGAAGGAAAAAAAAGCTTACCTTGCACTTTCGTGGCTTAGGGACATAGGGCCAATGGAACGGGTGACCATATCGCAATTCCACCTTCTCAAGCCTTGGGCAATGAACTTGCCTCGAACAAGCAAGCAAAAAGCTTTTGACTTATTAGGTAGGAATTATATTTCTCCAACTTGCTTTATGAAGCAATGAGCAAATGCAAAGCGAAAAGAAAAGAAAAGAAAAGCTTGAGAACTAGAGAGATTTACTTGATGCACAGGCTTCCAAGCTCCCAAAGATGATGATCTAAAGTGTGGAGAGATCCTTTATATGTAGTGTTAGTGATATGCCCTAGGTCAATATTATGAATGTTGTCATTATTATCTTTTTTATTAATAAAGAGGAAATTTATTATTATGTTATTAATTACAATTAAAATTTTACGACTTGATAATAAATCCCATGAATACTTGATTCCACCTAAGGTCATCAAGTGACTTGATACTAAAACACTAAGGTAGATAGGATACTATTCTAAATTGTCTTTAGTCACTCATTATTAGTGGAACAATAATGAATTAAGATTAGTATGTAGTTTGACTAATGATCATGTTTTACTGGTCATATATATGAGAAACTAAATCAACTTATAGGTACTTATTAGAGAATAGTGTACTGGACCGACCCACTGTAAGAATACTACATGGTCAATGTCATATGTAATTCTCATTATAGTATTGTTATTCAATCCTTTGACCTAAAATTACCATAGATTCATACATGAGGAATTTAATATTTTGACATAGTCCAACATCATCAGTAATAGGATGGTAATATAGAGGGAATCATAGAGAAGAATTGTGAATGATTGAGCAGGAATTCGTCCCTCTAATTTTGAGAAAGATATCTCTAGGCCCCTCGATAAGTGAGACTAAGAAAATGCATGCCCATGCTTAAATGAATGGATAAGAGTTATCGATATCATTTGTTTAGTTAGTCTATTTAGAGATCGAGAAATAGTCTAATTGAACAATATGAGGGTGACATATTCCATGCCTCATGTTCAATTATGATATCGAGTGACAAAAGAACTACAACATTGATTATGAAAGGTTATGTAAGATCACCGATTTTCATTTAACTCCTATAGTCATAATATCTTGCTAGAGGCCGCTTATGACTTACAAGCTAGAAATAGAATTTTAGGCTCGCTGCCAACATTTAGTGAACCTATAGGGTCACACACTTTGATCAAATTTGAAATGGACTATACGTTAAAATTTGTCTAGGTTCATTAAACTCAAAATTATCTAGGTTCATTAAATTAGATGTTGTCTAGATTCATTGAACTAGAAGATAATTAAAAGTTAACCTAATACTAATTTACTCTTACTATATATATTTACTTTATTGAGATAAAGTAATTTAAATTTAAAATTTATATTTATATACAGATAAATATTTTAAATATTAAAAAATAACAAAATATATCCTTAACATTTAAGGATATGTTTTGAGATCTTTTGATCATATCAAAAAACAATCTAATTAAGATTATTAGGATTTGATTTTGATAGCCACATTTTCTAGTGTGAGATATAGATACATAGACAAAAAAAAAATTTATATTTTTTGTACAAACAAAAGAAAGGGTTTTTTGAAAAACATTTTCAAGACTAATGCTAGCACACTGCAGTCCATTTTCTCATTTTGTTTGTGTAGATACCAGTAGAGGGTATTTGTTCAAGTAGCAGCACTTGTGATTTGAATCCAAAAGCTATTCGTTTTGATTCATGCAGCCTAGTTTCACAACTACACCAAGAGTTTTTTTGGTTGCTATAAGAGGTAGGCTATCTAAATTTTATTTGGTTTAATTAAAATGCTTGGATCCTATTTAGATTTTGTGGATTAAAAAAATTTATTTCACTGTTTTTTTATTTTGATTCGAACCACAAAATCAAACAATGGTATCAGAGCCACTTGAGAATTCAATTAAATAGATTTTGTTATATTCTGAGTATATGTGATATCTATGAATATGAATGGTATATTTAAATCATTTTGAGTATATTAATCACAAACAGTATGATGGCGTTATGTTAATCAGTATTGGAAACACATAATCATTTAAATTTGATTAAAGATTTAACTAATTTAATTAGATTAAATGGAGGTAACATAATTAATTACATTAATTAGTTTATAGTGTCACATGATTATTTCTAATCTATTCTTATTAATTAGATTAACTAAGAAAACTATAAACATGTGTTTTTATTAGATTAATCGTTTTATCTATGGCGGTCTATTTAAGAGTCAAAAAGAAACTTGTAATTAGATTACATCAATCATATCAATTTAATTTGATTAAAATTGATATTGTTATGTTATGAATAGAATCATTAACAAGAATAACAACATTAGTGTTTTATGGTAGTAACTCATTCAATGAGTATGGTAAATCATTAATACTTGGACCCTGCAAGGGATGTTGCCCCTTGACCTATGAAATTTTTGCCACATATATCATTAATTGGTCTAATATTTATATTCAACTATAATTCAAAATATTGTTTTTAATGTATATGTCTTTGTGTTATATGCATGATGTATAGTATGGCCCTTAAGAACAATGTGATTGACAGATTTTATTTTCATAATTGGGTTTATAATTTTTAAATATGGCATGCATGTCATTTTTCATTTGTTGTAATTTATTTATTTCATTAGTAGTAATAGAATAGTATATATTACAACTTGTAATAGAGACAAGGCACAAGAAGCAGACCATTCATGGCAATCAAGGCGAATCCATATAGATGAAGATTTATCTAGGATTAACCATTGATCTTCATATTAGCTTATAAAGATCAATCTATATTAGGGGCCATACTGTGTCACATTTACATTTGTAATACCTTAGGTTCCTAGACCTTAGGTGTGTGCTTGTCGATTGGTAACTCTCTATATTTGATGATTGAATTATGCTATGTATGATGTTAAGACACTAGTTTGTTGAGTATTAATGTTGGTGTTGTAATTGTATGGTTGAATTTGAGTTTATTTGAGCCAAAAGTTGAATTTGGGGGTGTCGCACCCATGTCAATGGACATACGCCCATGTCAATGGACATACGTCCATGTCTACCTAAACTTGCACACCCATGTCAATAGACACACAACTATGTCTTACAGCAAAAATCTGGATGCCTGTGTCTTTCCTTCTAGTTGCAAGTCATGCCCATGACCTATTAGACACACCGGTGTCTTTTACCCACTGCAAAAAATTTAAATTGAAAAATTAACAGCTTTTAACCCTAAAAATCCAACTTACAAATGCCTAACTTAAATCTATTCGACCACCCATTTTGCAGCAGATATATTCAGCCTTTTAAATTCAATTCTAAGGTAAAACCACTTGAAAACTTCTTTCCTTTTATCAATCTTTACTTTCTTTTAGCAATAAACCAATATAAACCATCTTTTCTTATTGTTTTATTGATTTGATAGGCTTCTAATACCTTTCTTGAATTTGTCCCTAAGGTAAAACTATACACCTTGGCTTGAAAGTTATCTTGATTAGTTATTTTTGTGTAGATGTTGGTCTTGATAGGATTTAATTAATTATTTTCATGAATGATGGTGTTGGTATAATTTTAATGGTTTGTTTACAATTCCTTAAAAGACTCAATAGAAGAATGTGTGGCTATTAATTCAATTGTTGTATTTTTAACATGAACAAATCATATATTGAAATTGATTTTGACTATACTTGAACCTTTAAAATGATTTACTGCTTGTACATTGTTAATTGTTATGAGAGCTATATGGGGGACTTTAGTGAGTGTCACCCCATAGCATAGATGATTCAATTAATATTGTGGTTGTCATACATATTAATTATAGAGTATCCATTTGAGTTGTACATGTATAATTATTTGTGGTGTGAGAGTCATTGCTAAATAAGGTTCTTAATGGCTATAGTGTGGTGTTAAGCACTATCGAGTTAGAAGAGGTGCAAGCTTGTGAGCACTAGTGTCATTGTTATTAGGAGCTAAGGATATTTGACGTGAGTTTAATAATGGTATTTGATTTCATAAGCTTTTGATACTATATCTTTACCTTGTACCCCAATAACCATTTGTACCCGATTGATCATAAAATCATAAGTTGATATCAAGTCACATTTATATTTGATTTTCCTTTTATATAAGGCTATTGATTCTTGTTATCAAAGCATTGCATTGAGAATATTTAAACCCTTACATTATGAAAGCAGTAGTCTCTTTCCAATGTGGGAGTCACATTAGCCATGTGCATATGTAAGCCTATGGGTAAGGCAAGAGTACACAACCTCAATTAGGAGAGGATCTCTTAGTTGTGGAACTTGATCATTTTTACATGTTATTTGATATAAGAAGTGAGCGAGGCTTAGGCTACCACCCTGATATATTAGAGGCACACTGTCTCCACCTTATTTGACTTCTAATAAAGAAAATACCATTAACTTTGATATTTATTTCTTTTATTAATAATGTTGGAAATTCATGTCATAAACCCAAACTTGTTCAAACATTGAATTTCATTCATCTGGGAAAGCTTGGCCTTTGTATGACTTACACATTACTTATACTATATTGCTATTACTTACTCATTGAGACATCTTCTCACCTCTTTTCTTTTTCTTTTCTTTTCCCAGGAGTTTGAGCTAGAGAAGGTAACCTCAAAAACCATGTGTCCCCTCTTGAGGGATGATGTCGTTATCTATATTAGAGCTCCATGGATCATCGTCAAGTCCTGTCTATTCATTTGATCATTTCATTTTTTTATTATGGGCCTTTGAGACATTTAAAATTGTTTTAACTATTGGATTTATCTTATTTATTTGGTTATGCAAACCAATGATAACTTGTGGGTTTATTTTGATATTTGAAATATTGGATTTGGATTTATTAAAAGAGTATGAATACCTTTTTCTATATTAAAAATCATTAGTTTGATTAGATTAGCGGGTCCTATAGGCTTAGGTAGCTTTATGCGATTCCTAAGTCCTAGGACCATCTGTGAACCCTTAAATTTGCACCTTTAGGATATGGCCACTGTTTAACACCTGCTAAAATTAATGAGTTACACAGAGCTAGTGCGATGACCCCGCTAGCCAGTCAGTGGACAGAGGTCAAGGGGGTAGCACCTCATTGAAAAATAATTTTCCTAAAACTTACACCTTTAGATGACCAATACTCAACTATGAACCCATAGAATCAAACTAGGCCCAAATCGAATAAAAAATGGATGAGAACGGGCTAAAAAATGAGGTGCAATAACCCACCAACTAGCTGCGGCAACTCACAGTTGGCTGTGGTGGCTGCAGTTGCCATTAATGTCCCTATGGTAGCCAATGCAAGCGCTGTGGTTGCCATATAGGGCTCTATGGTTACCGTAATCCTTGAGAGCTACCGCAGCGCATTTTTCCCTAATCCCACATTGAAAATTCACTATTTTAAGCCTCCAAACTCCTCCTATAAATACCTTGCACGTCTTAACAACTTCCACACACAATTATATACTTTTATACTCTCTCTAAAGCTTTCTAAACCATATTCCTAAGCTTTCCAATCATCAAAACCCTCTTTCTAAACCTCCAAATCTGTAAAACCCCATTACAAAACTTCTTCCATCACCTCAAACCTTATTCATAAGTTTCCTAATCACCTTAAACCTTATTCATAAGCTTCCTAATCACCTCAAACCCTATTCATAAGCCTTCTAATCAACTCAAACCCTATTCTTAAGCTTCCTAATAAAAAAGGTGCAATTCAAGTTATTTCTTTCAAAGGGAATTTGTGGTATTCAAGCAACGGTGATCCAAAGTCCTTCCTTCAAAAGATTTCAAGAGTCCTTCCAAAAGGAGTGCTCATGCTATCCCTAAATAAAGGTGGAACTTAGATCCGGTGCCAAGCTTATTCCCTATGCTCCTCATTGCCAACAGCCAAAGGTAAAAGTTCTTTTTGTTTCCTTTTTAATTCCAATTTTAAGATCTAAATTTGAAAAAATCTAATTTTTTGTTAATCAAAATCTAACCTAATTAAGAAATCCCTAAGCTCTTAAAATTAATCAAAACATGATAATAAAAGCAATGACTTAAAAAACCCTCTTTCACAAGAAGGGAGAACTGTGTGGGGTTTGATTCCCATTCAAAAGATACACAAACATGCCATCTCAAATGCATTACAATAAAATTAATAACTTCTTCTCTCTATCATGTTCTTCATATAGTTTAAGATCAAAATTGCTTTTCTTAAATATAAGTTGAAACTTTAGTTCTTTTTATTACAATTGTTTTATTACTTTTTCTTACTTTAGTTATTTAGATTATGTTTGGGAAATGTGTGCTTTTCCTAAAACCTATAAGGGCTACAGGAAACATCCCCTGATTTTGATATTTTGACTTGTAATAGTTTTAAGTAGTTTTCCTTGATTTTTCACATTTTATAATTGTCATTATGTCATATTTACCATGCATTGCAAAAGTAATATTTGTTTCATGCATCATGTTATATCTGTTCATGCATACATAAAAACTTCTTTTCATAAAAGCTATTTTCATTTAAGTCAAACTAATTTTTTTTTTGCATTGTTTTAACCAAAACCTAGTCCCCGAGCCCTCTTTGGTCATTCAAGTACTAATGCTTTTCCTTGGGATAAATGGTATAATTTTGGAGTCAATCAAATTGGGTTTTTCCTTTAATTTTTCCTACTAAAATAAACAAAATTAAAGTGGCGACTCCTTTTGAAAATTACAATTTACAAAATACAATTTTCTTAACTTGTAGCGGGTTCCAATCATGATGTTTCTCCCAAAGAGCATTTTTGATTTCCTTTAGCCGATCGGGTCGGTGCTCTGGTGAGGCCTTATAGCTGGTGACTCCACTAGGGAATCTAAAATTTTTTTCGAAATAAAGATAAAAGTGGACTACTCTTGGTAAAACAAAAAGTTTGGCTTTTTAGTACAAAATAGCTTTTCATGCATCACCACATTGGGCTGTTTGTCCAGAACCTTAGTTTCCTAGGAAAGCAAAGCATAGAAAGTAACATCAAGTGGGTAACCTTCCTTAGGTCTACTTGCCAATAGTGAAATCATCTGAACTGTGACATATCCTCTAATCCTTTTAAAAGTGTAATGAGTATGCAAGTACTGCTGGACCCATGTGAGACTCCTTAACTCATGTGTGGTTAGATATATCGCGTCTTTAGTGTGACAGGCTCCCTTTTAAGCCACCCTTACCCTTTCATTTAATGACTCATATTAGGATTGTATGCTCCATAATATTGAACTTGGTATGTCATTATCATGAAACCTTTTCATTTATTCATACATGCATGCATAGCTTGAACCTTATAAAGAGTCTAAAACCTATCCAAACTTCTTCACACCTAAAACCTATGGTCCACCTAAACTTATGGTCAAAACTCTAAAACCCATGGTCCAACTAAACCCATGGTCAAGGCCCAAAACTCATGATCTACCTAAACCCATGGTCAAAACCCAAAACTTACGATTTATCTAAACCCATGGTCAAAACCCAAAACTTACGGTTCACCTAAACCCATGGTTCAGTCCTATCTATACCCATGTTAAACTCATGGTGAAACTAAACCCATCCATGGTACCCTCATCCTTATCCACATTCCTTATCCAAGCTAAACACTGACCTATCTCTATTTTTTATAACTGTTATATATGCTAAACACCAACCTAGCTTTCATCTTTTACAATTCTTACCCAAAATAAACACTAATCCAGCTTTCTCCTCAACATTCCTTACCAAAGCTAAAACACTAATCTAACTTTATCCTCAACAATCCTTACCAAAGCTAAACACTGATCTAGCCTTTTCCTCAACAATCCTTACTAAAGCTAAACACTAACCTTGCTTCATTCTTATCCATAGTCCTTACCCAAACTAAACCCTGACTTTGTTTCATCTTTTATAGTACTATCCAAACCCATGGCCTATCTAAGCCCATGATCCAGTCCAATCAAACCCATTATCCAACTATCACCAAACCTATGGTCCACCTAACATCCAATCCATAGTACATCCATAACCTAATCGCAAAACCCATGGTCACTCTATCCTTAAGCCCATGGTAAACCATTCATAAATCTTAATCCCAATTACTTGAGGCTAAGCTCTAACCTAGCCTTCCAAACTACTTTTTGGTTCATCAAGGCTAAAATCTGACCTAGCCACCTAAAACTAAAATCTAACCTAGCCACTTAAAGTTAAATTCTGACCTAGCTACTCAAAGCTAAATTCTAACCTAGCTACTCAAAGCTAAATTTTACCCTAGCTACTCAAAGCAAAAATTATACCTAGCCACCCAAAGCTAAATTCTCGCCTAGCTACTCAAAGCTAAAATCTAACATAACCACCTAATGCTAAATTCTAACCTAGCTACTCAAAGCTAAGATCCAACCTAGCCACTCAAAGCTAAATGCCAACCTAGTTTTCAAAGCTAAAATCTAACCCAGCTCCCTTACCTAAATACTGACCTAACTAACATCATACACCTCTACCCTTATCTTTACCCATACACCATTAACCTAACCATAAGACACCATCATCCATGGCCATTAAACCTGATGTCCTTGGTTCGTCATACCCCATCATAACCATCTTTTCCAAAGCTTGGTACTAACCTAATTCCTTTTCCATTTTAAAGGCTGCTAAGAGATGTCTACTAGATTGGACAAAGATGTCATGGATAAGATTTTAGCCAAACTATTGGAGCAACAAGAAGAGATGTTCAAGAGACAAGCAACCCAAATTCAGGCCCAATTGCAAGCCCAAAGGGAGGCCATACAAAATGATGTTCAAGACAAGCTAAGTCGAGTTGGCATAACCCAAACCCCAAGTCCCGCACTTCAAGATCCACTCAACCTGAACTAAAATATGAGCACAGTTTAGGCCCATGGCTCTACTTCCCCCACTAAGCCAACCTCTGAAACCATACTCCCACCTTTGCTTCCCTTATTTAATATCCTCGAAACAAACACTCTCTCCCATTTAGCACCCTTTAAACAACCACAAATCACTTCCTTTCCTATGGATCCTTCCCAAAAGAGGGAAACAATATGTAATCCTAGGCTTGAAGTCTTCCTACTCAAACTAGAAGCCATGGAAAAGATGTTAAAAAGCCTAAAGAAGAGGGAATGCATGGTTGATACAAGTTCATTAAGCCTCTTCCCTAATGCCCAATTACCACTAAAGTTTAAGATGCTGAATTTGGACAATTTTGATGGTACTACTTGCCCCAAGATCCATTTAAAGATGTATGTAGGGCCAATGCATCCTTTTGGCATCAACAACAAGCTCCTTGCTCAACTCTTTCAGCAAACCCTTACTAATATCGCTCTAAGATGGTTTATAAACTTGGATGACACTAAAAAACAGACTTAGGAGGACATTTGCAAGGCATTTGTCAAATAGTACCACTATAATATTCAAGTGGACATTACAAGAAGGGATTTAGAAAGCACCAAGTAGCTTTTGAATGAGACCTTTTTCACATTCCTTACACAGTGGAGGGCCAATGCTGCTCTAATGGTAAATAGGCCAATTGAGTAAGAATAAGTGGATATCCTCATCAAGAATTTGCTTCCAAACTACTAAAATCCCTTGTTAACATAATACCTACCCACTTTTAAAGCTTTGATCATAACTATGTCCAAGGTTGAAGATCACCTTCAAAGGAGATCAAAGATTGCCACCATTGACTTGCACATTGAGGAAGAACATAAACCTAACATTAAAGAGTTTGACTCTAGCTAAACCTAACCTTTCTAGAATCAGTCTAAGCCCTTATTGGTAATAAATGCCTCTTTTACCCATTAACCTTTCAAGCTAGCTAATGAGTCAACAAGGAAAAAAGGATAACCAGTTAGAGTCTATGTCATTAAAGTTCGAGTTATTGTTTAAGTCAGAATCATCTTTTTGAGTTTGACTATCAGAGTCATCTTTTTCAAGTCTGTTTGTCAGAGTAATCTTTTTTTAGTCTATTTGTTAGAGTCATCTTTTTTTGAGTCTATTTGTCAGAGGCATCCTATTAAGTCTGTTGAAGTCATTCTTATTGTAATAAGGAAGATGGAATTATTTAATAAAGTTCCTTAGTTTATGTGTTTCTTTTCATCTAATTTGAATGAAACAATGAATTTTTGCACCAATAAGGAATCACATGCAAAGGGTCAAGAATTCATGTAAGGCTATAATAAATGATCATTAAAAGTAGCCCTCACCAAAATTGCAGTTCCTTAAAAAACATTCAGATTTGCTAAGTAGACATCCATGTCACTTTCTTTTTAAGCTAACACCTTTTTTTGAGTATTCTGCAGAACACCACAGTTCCCATCCTTGCTATAGGCTAGGGACAATCCTCAATCATCTTCATAAGTAAAGCAGAACATATAGCTTTGCTAACTAAAAAAGGAAGGAAAACCATAAATCAAACCCGTGATCCAAACAGAATTAGAGCTTTCCAAGTAAGACAAAACAAATAGCCTTGTCAACCCCAAAAAAAGAGAGAGATAGAAATTCAAAAAAAAAAACAAAGAAGAAAAAATAGAAAAATTCAAAAAAAATAATAACAATAAAAAGAGAAAATGAAAAAAAAAAACAAATAAAGAGAGAGAGAAGGGCAATTTAGAGCAAAGAATCAAAGGAATTACTAAGTTGAAAACCTACAAAGGTAGCTTAGCTAAAAGATGGAATCAACTCAAAGCAATAATTCAAGATGAAGCTTTATTTCATTCAAATTGGACTCACTATCTAGTCTTTTAGTCCTATCTCATCCAAAGATAGTCATTCTATTAGTATTACCTCTTATAGAGTCATGTTTCCCTACATTTGTACCTTGTTAAGTGTTTTCACCACTTTCGCTTAGAGCTTTTAGCTTCTTGTGTCTCATCCTATCATTACCAAATCAGTCGGAGTCTAGTCTCACCTTCTAATCTATGTGTTCAACTTGTTGAATCAATCATGAGATGGCATCCCACCTATCTCCTTTAAAACACCTTTACCCTTAACTTCTTTATCAAAGCCTACTGTCTATTCAAGTGATCAACCATACCATCCTTCCAAAGATTATGCATCCTGGACATATTATTACCAAATTCTTTAGCAAAATCTCAAGGCTTGGGCTCATTAATAAAACAAAGTCCCATCATCATTAAAGCCCAAGTTTCTTGGCTAAACTGCCTCCTTTAGGAATACATGTAGACTCATTTAAGGTTAAGGTCTCTTTATCAAGTTGGCTCAACAAATGAATCCACTATCTTAGACACTGTATTACATCAACCGTCTTTGCTTGAATCTTGCAACCTAAATCACTACAAAAATCCACTAATTTATTGACGAAAAAATCCATCAGTAATAATTGAAAATCTGTCGGTAAATCAATTTACCGATGGATTAAGGATGAAAAAAATCCGTCATTAAAATAGTTGTCAATAAATCATCAGCGATGGATAAAATATTCTGTCGGTAAATTTTCCGACAGAATTTGGTCAGTATTTTATGAAAAATGGTCTGTAATTTTGTTCAAAAAAAGATTGCAAATATTAATATTCTGTCAGTAATCTATTGCTAAAAACAAAAATTCATCAGTAATTGGTCAGTAATCTGTCATTAAAATATAATTAAATAATATTTTTGGTTAGTAATCCATCAGTAATTTTCAGTCAAAAATAATATTTTAATTTGACGATGAGTAATCCGTCAGTAAAAGAACTAAAAAAATAATATTTTATGACAAAACAGTTGGTAATCCGTTAATAATTTTCGATCAAAAATAATATTTTAATTTGACGGTCAGTAATCCGTCAGTAAAATAACTATAAAAAATAATATTTTATGACTAAGCGGTTGGTAATTCGTCAGTAATTTTTAGCAAAAAATAATATTTTAATTTCACAGTCAGAAATCTGTCAATAAAATAAATATAAAAAATATTATTTTATGTAAAACGATTGGTAATTCATCAGTAATATATAAAAAAAATTAATAACCATTTTGGTCAGTAATCCGTCAGTAAATTGGAAAATAATTTTTAACAAGTTTTTTATTATTTAATAAATTAATTTTATATAATATATATTAGTTAGAAAATTATAAATTAATATATAATGTGAATATCAAAATGTTTCATTCCATAAAACGTAATATTATTTATAAAAAATGTAATATATTATACACCATATAAATGTTACAAATAACTAAACTAAAAAAATAACTAATCATGCTCCTGAGCACCATCCTCCTCGTGGCCCTAGGCATGATGCTGGCTATACTCCGGATCTACTACATACATATCAGCAGCAACAATAGAAGCATCTCCAGCTGAAGTGTGCTGATCAGAAGTAGTAGACGCCGGTGGTGGAACAGGTGGAGGAGCAGCACTACTAGCAAAATACCTAGAGAAGAACTGCTACATCTGCAGCTCAACCAGCTAGTGGACCTGCTCTTGGACTGTTCGCTGCATCTCATGCTACATCTCCTCCCGCATCTAAGCTACTCGCCTATCGATCTCATGCTGCATATGCTCAGCTATAAGCAGCAGTGGCGGTGTTGGAGCTGAGGAAGAACTGGCTCCGAGATGTCCAAATGAGTGAGCCATTGAACCCATCCCATAGACTAGTCCCTTCTCTTGGCTCCCAATAGCTCTGAAGTATAACTCAAACTCATCCACATAAGCTGGCTTAGTGGATCTGGGAGCTAGCTGGGACATCTACTCTTGGAGGTTTCTGAGATCCTCCTATTTTTAATATAATAGTAGTTAGCATTTAAATTTTTAATGTACTTTAACAGCAAAATCCGCTGGGAGCACTGGTCGATAAAGGTCTGTTGGTCTTCCTTCCTAGTGTGGATGCAGACAAAGATCTCCTCAGAAGTAGGGTCTCAACCAAGATCACTTCTCTATTAAAAATTAAAAGTATCATCCCACCTTTAGTAAATAAAAAAATTATGAAATTAATAACTTAAAAAATAAATAAATTTTTAAAGTACATGCGATTTAATTACTTATTATAAAAAAAAATTGATATCTTACCAATTTCTTGATTTCATAACTCAGCTTTGCCTTTATGAAATATTTATTTTTTTATTTGCATCTAACTTTGGCTAGATTAAATAACATATCTTAGGAAGGGTACCTTTTATTTAATCTAGTATTGGTGATAAAAAAAATTATTTAATACATTCATTGTTGAATTTTTGCAGGAAATATAATTTAAATAAAATATTTGAATTAATTTGTGAAAATACTCTTATATGAATGTAATATAGTTGTCTTTTCAACAATAATACTTTTGAATTATCAAATATGAAAAAAAATTCTAATTTTTTAGAATACAAAAACTATTATTAAAAAAATTGTAAAAACTGAATTACTTAATTACTTATTATAAAAAAAATTGACATCTTACCAATTTCCTAGCATGCTCCACAGCAGGGTGTGAGGCCTCGCCCGAGCACCGATCCGATCCGTCGAGGAATCGAAATGCTCTTCGGGAGAAACTCCATGATTGGAACTCGTTGTGAGTTCAGAAAATTAATTTTTGTAATTTGGAAGTTGTGAAAGTGGGTCGCCACTTTAATTTACTTATTTTAATTAGGAAAATTAAAGAAAACCCAAATTGATTAACTCCAAAAATGTTTTGTTTTATCCCAATGAAAAATACACTAATCTACGAGTGACCAAGGAGGGCTCGGTGATTAGGTTTTGGTAATTCCACAATTGAGAAAAAAATGTATTTTTCTTTAGTTTGGCTAAAATTGCAAAATAACTCTTAAAAAGGAATTTTCATGTATGCATGAACAGGAGTATAATGATGAATGAAACAGATATATATGATGAGATGGAATGACAATTGTAGGCAAACAAGCAAAATAGATCTTACTTAATTATTACAAGATCAAAATAATTGAAATAAAGAGGATCTTTCCTCTAGCCCTTATGGGTACTAAAAAAAGCACACATTCCCCAACTAAACTAATATAAGATCATAAATAGAAGATTAATATAAATAAATCAAAATAAAAAGAAAACAAGAATATTGATAAAAAGATTTTGGAGTTGATGCCCTTTAGAATGGCAGCCTACGTATCCCATCAAATAGGAATCAAACCCCACGCAGTTCTTCCTGGAGGGGTTTTAAAAAAAAAAGTGTTGGTTTGCTTATTAATTTAATTATGATTCTTAAATTAATAAATTTTAAATCTTTTCTATTTTAGACCTAAATATAATTCTAGATCTGAGTTTAGAATTTTGAGAATGGAAAAGGGATTATACCTTTGCTTTCCTTCATTTTCGGACGAATGGAACGAGCCTTGCTTCGGATCTCAACTCCACTTTGCATTCAAAAGACTTGGAACCTGAATCTAAAAGCAACAAATATATTAATATCAGAGAGAATTTTTTCCTTAGAATGTGTGTCAAATGAACCTGAATGAGGCCATATTTATAAAGCTGCTGAGGGGGGCGCCAGTGATACGAACGGCGGCATCAGCATGTCGTTGGCGGCATAGGCGGCACCGACAACATGCCGGGTGTCCAGTGGCATCTTGAGCATGCCTCCTTACTGCCGACATGAATTGTGCTGCCAATGAGGCAGCATGGCAGGCATGCCAGCCATACAGCGGCTCACCTGGTGATGTGCCTCTTGTGCGCTGGCCGGCTAGTTCGACCTATTTCCTGCTTTTTCATCTGTTTCAGGTCCGTTTCAATTTTGATTTGAGCTCAGTTTGATCCTATGGGTTCGTAACTGAAAGATGGTCAACTGGAAGTGTAATTTTAAGGGTTCATAGCTACCCCCCTTATCTGATTTGGCTAGACAGAGGCTGAATCTGATAAGTGTGAACCGGAAGGCCTAGGACATCATTCTGAGCATTCTAAATATCCCTTTCACTATTGGGAGTTATGCAAGAGCTTCATGTATGATTTCTGGCTATTTTGACTTTGTTTGGACTATTTTCTAATTTTTAAGCTATTTTTGAATTTTCAGTTTTTCTGTAATTCCAAGAGATTCTGAACTCTGATCAAGACCATGTCTATTTTGAGATGGATAAAAATCATGCGGATTCACTGCTTCAGACGGAACTAGATTCCGATTTAAAATGAGCCTATTATAGGAAAACCACATGAATTGGACCTGCAAATCAAGAAAAGTTAAAAGATGTTATGAGAGGGGGCCCACCTCTACTCCTATATAAATCTTCATTCCTTCACATTCTTCATAAACTCATTTTCCACTCTCTCTCTTCTCTCTCTCTCTAGCTTTCATTTCTCTTCTCTAAATATTTTTCTTTCTCTCTCTTTTTTACTCTCTCAATATGGAAGCCTTCAATCAGCCAGCAATGGGTGCTCAGAACCCGGAGCCATTACTGAAGGAGCCAGATCGCCATGTCAGCTATACTAGATCTCTTCAGGTATGTTTTCTTTTCCCTACATTGTCAGTAAGAATTTCGATAATTATCAATATTTTTTTTTTACAAAAATTATAGAGAGTACAATTGAGGCATAGGGGAGGCCATAGTGTCATAGAGCTGGTCCGCCTTTATCTGAGTAATCAGGAGGCTATCTGTCTACACCTCGAGCCATCTGGCTTGCTCGGGTGGCTGGAGCTAGACATCAAGCAACCAGTTAATACCATTATGGTCTGGGCACTGGTAAAACATTGGTGGGATACTATAAACACATTCTACCTTTCCTGCGGTGAGATGACAGTCACTCCCCTCGAGTGGAGCATGCTTACTAGTATGCATTTCATATCTCATCCTTTCGAGTTTTATTCTTCATGGATCGAGCGCTCTTTTGTAGAGATGACCACTCTGATTGGGGCTGATCCCCCTCGTGGGAACCTAAATGTCCCACATTCCTGGCTTTATCAGGCATTGATGACCATGGGTCAGACTCCAGGTCAATATGGTGTTGATCAGGGTGCTAGACTCTGCGCCTTGATTATCTTGAGCTGTACCTTTCTGCATAACACCAAGGACAACATTAATTTAAATGTCTTACAATCATTGGAGAATCTGGATGAGATCGACGAATTTAACTGGAGAGGTGCAGCCCTTTGTGCTATGTATCAGGAGCTATGCAGCATTTCCCGTGGCACATTTTACAGCCATGGTGGTACCTCCATTGTGCTCAAGGTGAGTATTATACTCTGGTATTTTGTTATCTGATCTTTGCCTAATGACTGACAAAATTCTGTTTCCTGGAGTACTGGGCTTATGAGCACTTTCCAATGTTGGCTCCACCACTGAGAGTGCCTACTGCTATTGACCCCTTATAAACATCTTTGGAGCATGTCCAATAGAAATTCCTTCATGGCACTGTCATTTGATCATTGCAGATAGATCTTTGCTACTTTGACCGTAGACCAAGTATTCCTTTGTTGATCTTAATATGAATCTTACTGTTTATCTTCTACTACTTATATTATAATCTGTTTGCAGGTGAGATGGTTGCCATTTACTAGGTTCGCAGAGTGGATTCCTGACCAGATCAGGCCTAGCATGGACTTGTCCTCTTATTGACTCTTGCTCCGTTGTGAGTCTTTGAGGATGTTTTACTTGGGAGAGAGAGTGAGGGCACAGGTTACAGGAGAGAGAGTTGTGACACAGCCCCCTCTGGCAGACATGAGGTATGGGCTGGTGTGAACCTTTAATTTTACACCCTCAGCATCCAACCGCAGCCTTAGCACCTGCTGAATTTAACTCATTGCATAGAGTTGTTACGGTGGTCCCGCTAACCGATTAGCGGGCAGGGGTTCGGAGGCAGCGCCCCCGAAAGAAAAATTTTTTTAGACTTCATTTACATTGCCACCAGGCATCCAAATTTCTCAAACTCCATACCAACAGCCAATCTCTAAAAAAAAAAAAAAAAGAACTACCTCGGGAAGCATGCCGCACCGCACGGGAGGCGTGTTGCACCGCATCAGGTCTGCGCGGTACCGTACCGTCCCTTTGCAGCATGCCACAAAGGCCTGACATGGCGCCGCACAGGCCTGGTGCAGCGCCGCACTAGGGCACGCCCCCATTCTGCTCCAGTGGGCCCCACATGCATTAAATGACCTTTTTACCCCTCTTTATCCAATTATCAGCCATTTTCTAACCCTATCCCTATGGTCTTTTCACATTTCCATTACCTAAACTACCCTCCACCCATTTGCCTATAAATGGGCTCCCATTCCCTCATTTGAACACATCCTTGAATTTAGGTAGATGGCTATCCTCAAATTCCTCTCTTCTTCTCCCTCCAATCACTCTCTAATTAATTAATTAATCTTTTTAATTAATTAATTATCTCACCCTAACCAAGTTAATTAATCTTTTTAATTAACTAATTTTTTTAATTAATCACTCTTTTTTCCAAAAATCATTCCTTTTTTAAAAAATCAAATTAATCATTTTTCTTAATCCAATTTTTCATCCAAATTAATTAATTAATCTTTTTAATTAATTAATCTATCCATCTTTTCCATCATATTAATTAATTAATTATTTTAATTAATTAATTAATCTTTCAATCCATCCAATCACCCGGTCCAGATAAAATGAAACTTTGGTCCGGTAAAACCCTTTGCCCACCAAAAGTCAAGGTATCAGCCTTTTTCCTCACTTTCAACACACCCAAACCAAAATCAATCTGATCAACTCTTAAACCCCTCCACTTAACAGTGGAACGAACTACATGGGTTTTGATCCCTATTCAATGGGGTACGTAGGCACGTTTGGAATCTAAATCCAAACCTCAAATCCAAATCCCAATCAATCTCTTTTCCTTTTTTTTTTTAATTAATTTGTAAATGTTTTATTTTCACCATTTATTCATATTTTGCCATATTCATGCATTTTCTTTAAAATCATCTTATAAATGTCATTCATGAAATCCAATTTTCAAGTCAAATTAAACTTAAGAGCCAAATTTAGATTATTTAAAACCAAAAACCTAGTCCCCGAACTCAACTTGGTTCGAGATTAGTGATTTTTATCCTTGGGTAAATTAATTGCAAAATTAATAAATTGGAGTCAACTGGGTTTTTTCCTTAATTTTTCCCATTCAAAATAAATTAGGGTGGCGACTCCTAAAAATCATTTTCAAAATCAAACTAAATCCGAACCTGAGGGTTCCATCGTGAGTCTAAACCCGAATGAGCATCCCGGTTCCCTCTAGTGGACCGGCCGGTGCTTGGGGGAGGCCTCACAGCTGGCTATCCTGGGAGAGGATGTTTGGGCTACTGAAGTTTCTTGTCTGGATTACCTGTTGCCTGACATGGACCATGATGAGTTTTGCGAGGCATCCTTAATGCGAGGCTCACCTCCCTTGGATAGATTGCGGGGACCATCACATTGGGGATCTAGCTCAGCGACTTCCTAAGGTCCTCCCTCCGGAGCTGGGAGTTTCATCTCTTCACGGGCCAGCAGTACCATTCTGATTGGCAGCATAGGTCCTAGGGTTAGACCTTCAGGTGTTATGGCTGGCCCCTCAAGTTTTGCAGCTGATCCTTCTGGGATTGGTCCTTCAAGGGCTAGTGGCTCAGCTTTAACCCTAGCTCCAGATGCTTCAGTAGGAGGTCCGACTGATCCGGTTCCCTTGCTTACTGATCTTATATATTTACCGGCTCATCTTGATTATACTTCTTGTGACGACCGATCACGACATTACCATCTTCCTGAAGATTAACCCACCTTCTTCCCTACTATTCCTAAGACTGTTACAGAGGTAAAATTTTTTTGTATAGCTGGTACTTTTAGCCCTTTGTCTACCTTGTAGTGATTCTCATATATTTTCTTTCTTCTCCAGGTTCCTATGGAGTTCATTCGCTATCACTACAATCTCTTGGGCCGATATGTATTTGCTTTGAGCTCTTTTCTGCGTGACAGGGATTTGTCGAAGGAGAGTCACGAGGATAAGATGTCCAGGCAACGATGTCGCAGACCCAGGCATGGTCGTTAGCAACCTACTTTATCAGCTTTTGCTTTTCATGTATACATGTACTGAGGATGATGCACTCTTTTAGATGTATGCATGATATTTTGGATATATGCACTCTTTATGTTTATATGACATCTTGGATGTATGATATGTATGACTTATGGATGTTTTGAATGAAATGGGTGCATGGTATGGATGCAAATATTCGACTGAATAGGATTCCATTGGGCTATTCCTTACATTTTTCTCTCATTTCTGCTATAATTTTGAGAAAAATGAATTATTTAAAGCCTGAAATTTTGAGAAATCGCGGTAAAAACTATTGGAGGACAAATGGCAGAAGGAGGCACAGGATGGTAGGGCGGTATGATCTGCATACCACCAGTCCAAGCAGCACGGTTTTCGTGCTGCCATCTCAGGCGGCACACTTAGCGTGCCGCCGCTGTCCTAAGCGGCACGATTAGCGTGCTGCCGGTAGCAAATCAGGCAAGCAAAATTTTGCCTATTTAAGCATATTTTGTCCGTTTTCCAGTTCGTACCATCGATTTTTTAGCCTCCAAAAGTCATTTTTTATCATATTTTTTATTTCCATCAATTTTATTATTTTTATTCCTCACAATAGAGCCCTATTTCAGCCATGCAATGTTCTTATGGTGTAAGAACCTTACCAAAGTGGAGAGAATTAACCTGGGAAAGAATGGGGTAAGCACTATGCCCACCTTAAGAGGCATAAAAATTGATTGGGAATTTCGGCATGCATGCATGCGCTTTTGGGATCTAACTACCCATGTCTTCAGATTTGGGGCATCTATGGAGGAGATGTGTCTTACATTTGAGGAGTTTTCTGTGTTGCTCAGATCTGATCCAGAAGCTGTGCTGGCTACTCCTGTTGAGAAAGTATGATATTTCAACTCTTTTAGAGGACTTTTTGACTTGAGTATAGAGGTTACTAGTCCTATAGTAGTGGATGATTAGGTAGATCTTACTGCTGTGATAGCAGAATTCCATGATCCTAAGGATTTTGAGGATGATGGGTGATTTCATTTGAGAATGCGAGCTCTATCCTTCTGTCTGATTGCTAGATATATTTTTGTGAGCCCTATTGGTTGGGGGGATGCTAGAGTCACTGAGTTGATTCCATAAATGGAGGAAGGGAGATCTATCACGGCTATAGTGCTGGCTGAGACCATCATGAGTTTGGACAGGTCTTGTACTTCTGATGGGCCATGGTCAATCAGCCTCATTATTCTTCAGTTTGAATTCTAGCTTTTGAATTTCATTTCAACTGCTTTCTGTGTTTTCTTATGCTTATCTTTTCTGCAATTTTTTTCAAATTTGGCTGAGAGACCATCTCCGGATAGTGGGACCTCCCACAAAGGTGGATTATTCTGCTTCCTGGTATAGGACTGGACCATTGTGATTAAATGAAATTCAGAGAAAGAGTGGATAAAATGGTTGATGGAGCTGGATTCTGATGACCTGCTATAGAGGTGTGAATGGTACAAGATCAAAAGTTTCATGACCATGAGCTTTGGCTACAAGATGGTCTACCTGCTGGGGTTAAGGATGGTGACATTTTACCAAGCTACTAGGGTTATGTGCCAAATGGGACATAGTCAGGGTGTGCCCCCAGATGGTGCTCTATTTGAATCTGTTTTGATTACTGAGACCATTGCTCGAGCTGTCAAAAATGGATGGGTAAGGGGTTTTCATGCTGTCCGTCCTGCTGACCAAGGCGGTAAATCCTTGTAGTATATTGACTAGTGGATAGCCAACTCGTGGAAATCAGAGAATGCGAGAAGGGCTGCTATACTTAAGGAGATAGAGCAAGAATCATGATTTAGGAAAAATTTTGATTATGTCTTTATTTTCTTTTGATGTTCTAAAATTAAATGAGACAAATAAGACATCATTATCATTTTTTTTTTATCTCTTTTGTTGCTCTAACTTTTGCCTAAGCCACCCTTTCGGGTTTTCAACTTAGCATGCTTGTTTTCATTTTTCTATATATATTTTTGTGACACAATTAAGGGTCAAGTGAATGTGAAATGAAAATTTTATTAATGAATTGGACCGAACCTGCAAGGGCTGCCTACGTATCTCCTTACAGTGACTTATGATTTTTATTCTTTTTCCTCTTTATGGAGAATCAGGTCCATGTATTTCTGACTTTGACGAAAAATGTAAATGCTGAGCATGATTTTACAATGATTGCAAATGCTATGCATGAATTACAAGGATGCTTATGCAAAGTATCTCTTGAGTTGATCCAAATTGCATGGGCTAGCAAATTCTATGCCATCCAAGTCCGTCAAGATTACTGCTCCACAAAATAAGATCTTTATCACAAACAGACCACTCCAGTTAAGTCTAAATTTTCCCCTTGGATCATGAACAGGTGCCCTTATTTCTTTTAAGACAAGGTGACCCTCTTGTAATCCTCTGTCCCTGACTCTTTTATCAAAGTGCCTAGCCAGTTTCTGTTGATAACCTTGCATCTGATATAAGGCATCCATTCTCTTTTCATCCATGGCCAGAAGTTGGTTATGGTAGCCTTTCACCCATTCCACTTTGTCCAACTGACTCTCCCTCACAATGCGAGCTAACTTGACTTCTACCTCGATTGGCAGGACAGCTTCCATCCCGTACACCAAAGAGTAAGGTGTAGCATTGGTTGGAGTACTTACTGTTGTTCTGTATCCCCATAAGGCATATGGCAAAAGTAGGTGCCAATCCTTATGGTTGTCAGCCATCTTCTATAGTATATTCTTAAGAGTCTTATTTGCGGCTTCAACTGCGCCGTTTGTTTAAGGTTTGTACAGAGAAGACTTGTGGTGTTGAATTTTCTCCTTCTTTAATAGCTGAGTAACCTCCTTTTGAAAGTGAGATCCATTATCAGTGATGATCTCAAAAGGGACCCCATACCTACAAAGGATATTGGTACGAATAAACTGGGCTACTCGTTTAGAATCCAATATCTGGTAAGGTGCAGCTTCAACCCATTTGGAGAAATAATCAATAGCCACTAGAATGAATTCATGCTTGTTGGAAGACTTCGGGCTTATCTTGCCAATGATATCTAGGCCCCAAGTTGCAAATGGCCAAGGCATGGTGATAGGAGATAGAGGTACAGGAGGTTTCTTCTGAAGTTTGGTGTAGATCTGACACTTATGGCACTTCTGAACATATCTTATGCAATCTTGATTCATAGTAAGCCAGAAGTAACCCTGATTTATGATCTTATGGGCTAGAGCAATTATGTTCATGTGTAGACCTTCGTTACCACCATGCATCCATTCCATGATCTGTTGGGCTTCTGTTTCAATGACACATCTCAGATGAATGTTATCCCAAACCTGTTTATAGAGTACTTCCCTGTTTGGAATGAAACCCTTGGACAACTGTCTTAAAGTCCTTTTTTTTGTTTTAGAGGTCCCCTCAGGATAGAGTCCATTCTTGATGTAATTGAAGATATCCCAAAACCATGGTTTACTATCAACCACTTGAATATTCAAACAATGAGTTACGCAACCTAGCTCATGCTTAACTTCAATTATAACAGGTCAGATTATGAAGCCGTCACTTATATCAAGCATTGAGGCAAGTGTTGCCAAAGCATCAGCAAATCTATTCTTTGTCCTTAGAAGATAATGGAAAGACAGTTCATAGAAATTGGCTGCTAGTTCATTTAGGTGTTTATGGTAAGGAACCAAATGCTCTTCTTTGATCTTCCACTTCCCAAGGCTTGGGAAACTATCATATTCAAATCCCCATAAATTTTAAGGCATTTGATTCTGAGCCTTATTGTTGATGCATGCCTCATACTCTGCTTCATTATTTGTTACCTCAAAGTTTAGTTTGATAGCTATGGGTAGGTGTCACATCCCAACCTTAGAGATACGACGGTCCTAGAACATGGGGAGACAAAAGGTCACCCATGCCTATAGAACCCACTTACATATAAACAAATCATGCCTAGGATCTTACCAAACCACTTACATTAACTCATTTAAAACATTTAGATGAATACCATATATTTGCGGAAGACTAAAGTAAATCATTATATAAAAAAATCCATAAGGAAAAATAATATGTATCAATAAGTATCAATCAACATTCCCGGAGCATCTAATGACAAGACTTCATAAAAATAGTATTATTGATAACTTGGACAAGGAATTCCCCAAGCGAAGTAGAATGCTTGAGCCATCACCTTGCCTCCTCACATTTGCTCACTTGGAACCACATAAGGAAAAAGGGGTGAGATAGATGATCTCAATGAGTAAACGAAAAGGCACATACATTATCACATATTCCTTTGAAAAGGAAACACATAGCTTATACACATAGTTCATGATTTATAATTCATGAATCAGGTTGCAATTTAGCAAGGGTTCAGTTTGGCAATTTTGCAGAAATCACACTTATCACTTATAAAGAGTGAAGGCTATTACTCTATCACTCAAACACATTGAGGAGAGGTGGCCTTATACCAAATTCCAACTCCTATCACTTATAAGGCATGAAGCTGATCAGGCTCTACGGCTAGAACCGCCCCTTTTAGCTGAGGTGGATACATTACCCCTATCCATCGGGTTAAGACCATGTGCACAGGTTCCGATGATTATCCGCATCGGCACGAGGATTCTACATAAAGGGTAAAAGGTACCATAGCTAGAGCGAATGGTAATCACAATTAACAATATCATATAAGGCAACAATAACATGTATTTCAATAACAATAGTGGTTTAGCTTTTAACAATGATACAATGATAGTGTAGTTCCAGAAAGAATACAAGTTACGGTGTTAATCACAATAAATTCTCATTGGATAAACAAAATAGTTTTGGATCAAATGTCCCTTGGCAACCCAAGTTTATCAAAGAATTCATGTAATAATATTTAGAATGAAAAGAACTTTTGTTTCAAAGATCACAAAGGCTCACATAACAATATATCATATTCTTACAACACAACATGATGTTGTTCACACTTATAACATGAATGTGGCATTTGCCCACACTTAAAGAATGAATACAATGTTTACTCACACTTGTAGAATGAGTACAATGTTTACTCACCTTGGGGTTCCTTTGCTCCTAGTACATGTAGTCCCTTTTGCACTTCTAAAGCTCCTCAAACTCTAACATAATATTTGATTTAATACTTAGTATTTATTTACTCATGATGCTCCTATCCCATAACTACCCATGCACATATAGCATACACATTAGAGTTCACATATAGGTGTACTCATCACTTGTACATAGCATGTTGACTTTAAAAGTCTTGCATACTTAGGCCTTATAGGCTCTCATGACAACACATTATAATCATATCAATACCTTTTTAGGTCATCACAATCTTATTACCTCAATATCAATTCACTTTAACAATTATCTTAGTTCACTTTACACTTCCATACATGTCAACTTAACAATTAACCTTTCAAGCATCATGCTTAACTCTTATGATCCCTTTCACTTCATTAACTCATAACCATATGTTCATCATCAAGTCATCATAACATCTAGTTCCAAATCCCCTAATCACATTTGCATTCTAGTCACAATATAAGGTTAAGATACCTTAAGTATACGTTAAGTATACCAAAATTCATTTAAGCTTATCTAGGATCATACCTTCAACTAACATGCAATTTTATCATTTATTATACATACATTCATGTCAACAATCATCAAAACACATCACATAAAATTTATAACCATTGGGACAAAAAGATTCATGTAGGCCGAATGCATCACCAAGGTAACAACTAGATTCTTCTTCTTTTTGTACTTTCTGTCTACTTCAAAAATATGTCAAAACATGGTTTGAATGAAGATTTTTCATGTAAAAGCAACAAAAATCATCTTAGAATTTAAATTCATAAGAATCGGCCACTCTTGGTGTTATTTATACACAAAAATTCAACTTTTGAATTATAGAGCACAAAACCATGAGTTTTCTTGTTTTCAGTATTTTCCGGTCATTTCAGAAATATGTAAACAGGTTGTTTAAGCTATTATTTTTCATTCAATCATAGAAAATATCAGTTTAGAACATAACCATGCACAAATTCCCCCCCCCCCCCATCCCCCTCCTTATGATGTTTATGCATAAAAATTGTGATTTTAAGTTATAGAATTCACCTTTGGAGGAATCTCGCAGAAAGAATTGTGTTTTCGGTAGAAAAAAGATTTTCTCTCTCAAAAATTCACTCAAACAAAATTAAATCTATAAAAATTAGTAATTGAATAGTTCAAAATAATTTTCCCATAATTTATTTCATAGAAATCAGTTTAGAAATCGAAATAGAATAAAAACTTATGATTACGATCAAGAAATCACGAAACGGAAAGGTGTTTTCTTAATTTCAGTAGAGAGAAATATTTTGAGAAAATTTTCTGCCAAGATATACAAAGAATAAGAGAATGGCTACTAGAACCTTGTTCTAGCTGAAATTTAGATTATATATTAGGGTTTGGGTGAAATTTCCACTCATACCGTTAATGAACTAGGTTAGGAGGATTTTGGTGTAGTGGGCTTTTGGGTATTTGGGCTTTTTCTTTAAATTTTTTGCTAAATGAAAATTAAAATAAAAAGAATATTTTTCTTATTATTTTTGTAACATTTCTCCCAAAAATATTTATTTTAAAATATTTTAAAAATACTCATAAAATTATTTTATGCTTAAAAATTGTCTTTTGCATGAAAATTTATTTTATTTAAAATAAATTCTTTTATGCAAATGCACTTCATATAAATCATTTATTTCATAATAACAACACATATTATGCATATTAAAATTAATTTAATATGCCACATGCTCATCAATCACTTAGATCACAAATTTTCACACAAGCACACACTTAACCTTAATAGTTCTAAATCAAGCAATTTATCACGAAAATTCCTAAGGTGGGTGTGGGTTGTTACAGTAGGTTTTCCCCATTTGGTGTAATGAACACAATGCTGGCACCATACCCTTTGTTGTTAGATGCCCCATCAAAGTAGAGCTTCCAAATTTCACCGTCAATTGTCAGGATATCTTCATCAGGAAATTCAGGCTCGACCCAATGATCATCTATCGGAGCTGCAGCTAACTGATCAGCCATTATGCTACCCATAATTGCTTTTCATTGTACATATTTCATATCATATGCAGCTAATATGACCATCCACCTTACCATCTTATTGTCAAGAACCGGCTTCTCCATAAGGAATTTCAAAGGGCTCTTATCAGCAAGAACATGAGTTGTAAAAGAGCAGAGGTAGTGTTGCAACTTGTGGCAGACCCATACCAAAGCAAGACATAGCTTTTCTATAAAACTGTACTTGAGCTCATGCGATAACATTCTTTTGCTCAAGTAATAGATGACATTTTCCTTGCTAGAGTCAGGAGCATTTTGGGCAAGCATTACCCCTATTACTTCATCGGTTACTGACAGATAAAGTAACAAAGGTTTTCCAAACCTTGGTGGCTGTAGTATCGGTGGGTTTAGCAAGTATTGCTTGATCTAGTCAAAAGCTTTCTGATAGTTATCATTCCATTGCTTGGAGGCTCCTTTTCTAAGCATCTTGAAGATAGGCCCACATACATCAGCCAACTGATTGATGAATCGACTAATGTATTGTAGCCATCCAAGGAAACCTCTTATCTCCTTTTCTATTTTTGGAGGTGGCATTTCCAGAATTGCCTTCGATTTAGCAGGCTCTACTTTAATACCCTTCTTACTGACCATGTAGCCTAGGAATACTCCAGATGAGGCTCCAAAGACACATTTGGCGGGATTGAGCTTAAGATTGTATTGGCGAAGTCTAAGGAAGAATCGCCTTAGTGCCTCTGAATGTTCTTTGGTAGTGGTGCCTTTTATTACCATATCATTTACATAAACCTCAATCTCTTTATACATCATGTCATGGAAAATGGTAGTTGCCATCCTCCAGTATATTGCCCCGGCATTTTTAAGCCCAAATGGCATAACCCGGTAGCAATAAGTGCCCCATTCAGTAATAAATGATGTCTTCTCTTTGTCAAGAGGATGAACCATTATCTGATTATACCCTGCAGCCAGATCGATTAAGAAAACCAATTCAGAACCTGCCATGCAGTCTACCAACAGATCAATGTGAGGCAAGGAAAAATCATCCTTGAGACAGGCTTTATTTAGATCCCTATAAACCACACACATTCTGACTTTACCATCTTTCTTAGGAATAGGCACAATGTTAGCAAGCTAGGATGGATAGTTGATGGGCTCAATGAAGTTGTGGTCCAGTAACTTGGTAATTTCTTCTTTAATTAGTATAGACCATTCTGTCTTAAGTCTTCTCAATTTCTGTTTGATGGGCTTAGCACCTGGGTAAATCGGGATTTTATGAACTGCTATGCTTGGATCCAACTCGGTCATGTCTTTCGGTTGCCATGCAAAACAATCTTGAAATTCTCTTATCATCTTTTCAAGATAATCCCTATTTATGTATACAGATGCAATGAATGTAATTTTTGGTATGTCATGAGTGCCAACATTAATGGGCTTTTTAATTGTGTCATCTTTTATTTCATTTATTTCATTTTTATTTGATGTCTCATTTAAGTCAGATTTAAAAGTTGGAACATCAAAGAAAAATGGAGACACAGGGTAGTAAGAGGAAAGAGTAGACTTTTTATTGAATTCAAATAGGAATATGTCCCAATTTACATCAAATTGAAAAGTTAGACCCTCAAGGTCAGTTACATCATTATCAACAGAAGAAATAGAAGAGACAGACTCATATTCAGAAGAGGAGTCTATCTTAGACTAAGACTTTGATTTGGATTGAGACTCTGGTATAGGTTCTAGTTCGAATTCTGGTTCGGAAGGATAAAAGGGGCTCTCCTCAAAGGACCAATTTTGCAGCTCGGTCTCGGTGGGCTGGATTAAGCTGGAAGGGTCAGTTTTCTCCTCCTCAACAGTGAGCATGAACACTTCATCAAAAAGACTAGCCTCCATATTCTCTTCCCAATCTTGACTAAGCATGTAGATTGGTTCACAATCTTCTACCTCGAGCCTGACATCAAAAAAGATTTCTAACCCAGGGATCAATTTTTTGGTAATAGGATAGACCCAAGGCTCAAGAAAGTTACAGTAAGAAACTGTGTCACCTTCCTTTATAAAATAGCCATTTAGAGTTTTGAAGGAAGGGCACATGGGCCAGTCATAAACCTTACCTCTTTTAAGGGCAGCTATTCTACCTTTAGCCTGATTTTCTATTTTTATAAGATCTTCATCAATGGGCTCATACCCTAGCCCAAATGGTGGCGTTGCGACTGGTTAGTCTAAGAAAGACTTCAAGCCCTGTTGACTCCTTCCCAAACCTAAACTAGGAAAGTAATTCATTTTACGGAGCATGTTAGCAACAGCAATATTCCCAAAGGGGTCAAAATCAAATTGAATGAATTCTTTACCCTCTTCACCCTCAATGTATTGAATGAATGAGAAATCAGAGAGTGGATAAGTGGATAGCTTAGGCTGAATCTCAAGAATGGGAACGGAGCTTGGGATTTTTGGTCTTTCATGCATGTCCCTTTTAACAGTCAACCCCATTTCTGAAAGGGAACTTGACTTTCTGGTGTAAGGAGGAAGGAATAGCCTTTACTTTATGGATCCAGGGCCTTCCAACTAATAAGTTAAAACATGAAGGTACATCAATCACTTGAAAAGGAATGGTGAAAGATGTCGACCCAATAATCACATCTATGATAGCCACCCTGAGGACTTCTCTCTTGGTATTGTCATACGCCCTTACTATCTAATCTGAAGGGGTAAAATTAGTAACCTCTAGTCCTAAGCAGCTTGCTACCTTCAGAGGGCATACATTTAAGGCTGAACCATTATCAATTAGAATCATTTGCACAGTCTTTCCTCCAGTTACCACTATAATGTAAAGGGCATTATTGTGGCTAGAGTCTCCTTCTAGAATGTCAGTTTCTCCAAAAGTGATGGACACCCCTTTAGCAGCAGAGGTAATAGAAGCAACAAGGTTTTTAGGTGTGATATCAATTGGTGCCTGGCACTAATTCAACGCCTTGCAAAGAGCTTGATGGTGAGGATATGAGGACTGGATCAAACTCCAAATTGAGATATTAGCTTGTGTTTTCTTAAGTTGTTTGAGAATGGGATCTTCATCTGGTTCAAGAATCCCTTTTAATTTGTTGGCAGGTGTAGGAATGGGTTGAATAGGTTGAGTGTTTGGGCTCGATTGGATCTGGATGACTCTATCACTTCTGGTGATGGCATCAATTTCTTCAACTAGGTTAGTGAGGTCCAGGACACAGCAATAATCGAGATTTGACTCAATCAAGGAGATAGGGTCAACTCCCTTGTGATTATTTATGGTATTGACTGTGTGGTTGGGTAAAGGGTTGGTAATGATATTGGGTTAGGCTTTTGGTGGTATCAGGTCATTGGAATCAATAAGGTCCTGAATTCTGTGTCTAAGGGCCTTGCACACATCTGTTTTGTGCCTAGGTCCTTGATGATAATCACACCTCTCATTTGGGTTGTAATTTTTTGGCAGTGGATTGGGGACCGGTTTTGGCTCAAGAGGCTTCACCATGTTTCCTTCAAGTAGCTTTTTAAGGATAATACTCATAGGCATATCCTCTAGATCAGAAAACTGCATCCTTTCAATCCTGATAGGCTTCTTGATAATCAGAGCATTAACCTCCCCCCTTTCTGATTCATTAAGGAAGTCACATTACCCTGACGAGTTGGCTTTTTATACCTTGACCCTGATGCGGTATCTTCTTTAATCTGACCATTCTAAATCAAGTCTTCAATTTTTGAAGTAGTAGCAATAAGGGCTTTGAAGGAAGGCAAGTATTGAGTCTGTAGCCTTTCTTGGTAAACTAGTAGAAGATTCTTGACAATTATGTCAATTTGTTCATTTTCAGGAGGCCGATTTACCATCTGAGAAGCCTTTTTCCTCCACCTCATAAGGAATGAAGAGAAAGATTCCTTTGCATACTACTTGGTGGTCTTAAGGTCTCTTTTTATTACATCGACCTCGATGTTGTAATGATACTATTGGACAAAAATATTACAGATGTTATCCCAGGTCTATTTTTTAGTGACATCCAAGACTACAAACCATTTTCACAATTGTACGGGTCAGTGACTATTGAAATAATTAGGCTAGGAGTTCGTTATCCACACCCAATGGATACATAGCTCCCACATATACTTTGAGGTGGGTCTTAAGGCAGGTAGTCCCGTCAAATTTGTCAAGCTCAGGCATCCTGAATTTGGGAGGAACTCTTGCATTAGGGAACAAGCTTAAGGACCCCGTATCAACCAGATCCTCTTTCTTTTTCATACCCAATAACATCTTCTCCATGCATTCCATTTTTTCCATGCAGGCCTTTATTTCAGGATTAACTTCCTTCCCTTAGAAAGGATTCGTGGGTTGGGAAGTGAAAGCATAAGTGAGATTTGTTGGTGAGTTGTTTTGAGGAACTCAGGTAATGGGATAGGCAATGGTGAAATGATGTTGGTGTTTGCAGGTTCTTTGTCTCTGGATTCAACTCTAGAAGTGGATCCATAGACAGGATAAAAAGCAAATTTCAGGTTAGCTTTGAATGATTTTAGGTCAGTTGGGTTTTATGCCAGGGAGGTCTGTTCCAACATGGCATGGACATCCTCTATGATAGCCCTCCTTTGGGCCTTTAGCATATCTTGGAAAAGGGCCTCTTGCCACTTCATCATGGTTTCTTGGTGTTCCGAGAGCTTGGCAAGAAGCTCATCAAAGATCTCATCAACTCTAGTGGTAGTGGTCTCATCTCTGGCAACAGACATCTTGTCAACCTTTGGATAGAGAGATAAAGCTGGAACAAAGATCATGGAATATATTAGCTTTTGATGAGGACCATAAGTTGACATGGGTTTGTGATTAGGACTAGCAGTGTTTGAGTGAGATTAAAATTCTCTAAATTTGTAAGGTTTATGCATGCATGCATGTATGCATGAATGAAAAGGTTTCATGATAATGATATACCAAGTTCAGTATTATGGTACATAAAATCCTAAAGGAAAGGTTTTATGAGTCATTACAGAGAGGGTTAAGGTGGTTTGAAGGGAACCCATCACACTAGAGATGCGATATACCTAACCACATATGAGACAAGGAGCCTCGCGTGGGTCTAATGGTACGTGCATACTCGTTACACCTCTAAAAGGATTAGAGGATACATCATGGGCTGGATGATTTCACTATCAGCAAGCAAACCTAAGGAAGGTTGCCCACTTGATGTTACTTTCTATCCTTTGTTTTCCTAGGAAGCTAGGGTTTTTGGACAAGGAGTTCGATGTAGTGATGCATGAAAGAGTTATTTTGCATTTAAAGCCAAACTCAGTATTTTACCAAAAGCAATCCACTTTATCTTTTATTTGAAAAAGATTTTAAATCCCCTGTGGAGTCGCCAACTGTGAGGCCTCGCCCGAGCACCAGTCCGATCTGCCGAGGAATCGAAATGCTCTTCGGGAGAAACTCCACGATTGGAACTCGCTGTGAAAAATTCTAGTGTTTCTTCCAAGCATCCCATGTCTCCTGAGGGATCCACATCTCTCTCTTCCCCTTTTTCTTAATGTCATAGAGGAAGATCTTGTACCGAATTGCAGCCTTCTTAAAAAAGATTGACTTCACCATCTCTGATATAGCGAGGTTCCAGTAAAAGTACTTCTGAAAAAAAAAAACAAAAATACAACTTAGTATATAAATAATAATTAATATATAAAATATAAAATTAATTTACTAATGGTATGTATCTATTTAATACATATTACAAACAAATTATTATATTTTATTATATATTATTATATTTATTATACTTAATATCTTTTAATATAGTATTATATATAACATATAATTTATTATGTATTATATACACACACACACACATACACTCACACATATATATATGTGTATGTGTGAGTGTATGTGTGTGTGTGTGTGTGTGTGTGTGTGTGTGTGTGTGTGTATAATTTCAAATTCTATATAATAAGTTATTCATTATCTGAAAACTCCTTCCAGTAGAACTCTTTCGTTTACTGAGACACTAATTTTCAACGCATACCTTCAGGTCTCAGCTGGTTCTTAAATATCTTGTAAATCATCCGCATTGCATCTAGCAGATACATCCTGCAATTAAAAAACTTAAATGTTAGTTAAACAAAAAGTAAGATGTTATAAATTAAGAATTACCTTAAGGAATTTAGTACTTACACATCTTCTTCCAATGTGAGATGTTGCCTATACCTCGAATCTAAAAGTAGAATTAGTGGGGTAGTGGTAGGAGCTTATGCATTGATAGGAGCTACTGTAGTGGTAGGAGTTACTGCAGAGGTAATGGCAGTAGGTGTAGAAAATGAATGATGGGTAGATGGAGAAATAGGCGAAGGGACAATGGATGGAGGGGCAACAAAAGGAATAGCAAATAGAGGGGTAACAAAAGGAATAGTAAATTGAGAGGTAACTGAAGAAGGGACAGTGGATAGAGGAGTAATAGAAGAAGGCTTAGTGGATAGAGGGGAAATGGAAGAATAAATAATGGAAGGTGATGAAAGTATAAGACCGGTGGATGAAGTAGTAGACATAAGAGGAGGAGAAGATAAAGAGATATGTGTGTTGATGGTCAAAAGGGTGAATGTAGGTGGTATAGAAAGCAAGAAAGATGGTAAAGAAGAAAGGGTAGTGGGAAGATCACTAGTGGTAGCAAGCCCTCCCTATGAGCGATGTCGTTTTCAAGACGTTGATGTACTGCTACCAAGAGTGTCTCCAGGAGTCAGTACATGTCTCAGAGTCGACATCTATATATTTAGTAAAGTTTAATAAATTCATTCATTATTTAATGTTACATAAAAAGTACATCTACACAAATAAAAAATAGAAAATTGATATGGCATAATTGTGGAATAATAATATAAATATTAAAAAAAATTATAACACAAGTTAAAAATGACTTCATTGAAATATAATGTAACATTGTAAATGTAAAAATAATATTCTTTTGCATAATTAGGAAAAATCCATACACAATCCCTGAGAAATAAGTGCACAATACATTTATTCGGAATCTATTTCTTCGAGCTCATCTTCATCTATGTTTTCCTCAGATGTCTCAACATCTGAATCAAATTTGAATTCATCATTTGTATCATTATCATCTTCATCATCCATTTCAACTAATGGCTCATAAGGATCATTTAAAGTTACAGAAGGCTCATCATCATTAACTTTGAGTATAGGCTCATCAACTTCATCTCTTGAAATAGTTCTTTAGATGTATTTATTTCACTACCTTCCTTAATCTCTATGACTGATCTAGCTTTAATCTTGCATACTGCCCACCAATCCGCTTTATCTCATCATAGAATCAGATAGGAAATATAATATACTTGACAAGCTTGCATTACCAGTATAAATGGCTCGTATTTATTAAATCACAGCCTGTGGTTGACTTCAACAAGCTTATATTGCTCATGAACTTTCATTCCCACATTTGGCATTAGATCAAACCATTCACACTTAAACAAAATAGTCCTCTTAATTGGAAGTGCAGGGTATTCCAATTACATTATATCGGTTAATCGACCATAATAGTCAAATGCATTCTCACTATAATTGGAACCCTTTATACATACCCCACTATTTATTGATGACCTACTCGAACTTTGCTTTTTAGTACAGAACTTGTAACTATTCACAAAGTAAATAGGATAGGTCGTAACATATCATAATGAAGCCTTGGACAGATCAATAATGAATTGATTTGTTATTCTATTTGTAGGATCAGTGGCCTATGACAAAAATAAACATATCAATTTGATTGTATATGATCAAAATTTAAGATTAATGTTATAAGTAATGGTACTACATTATACTTACATATGAATGAAATCGGTGCACAAATTCTGTCTCTAATTTTTTATCTATATCAATTGTTGATATATTCAACATAGTTTGCTTCAAAATATCAATGTATAAGCTTCATTCATAAGGAAAATAGTAAGTAAAATGGAAAGGAAACTATATGATGAAGAATGAGTTATTTTAATTAAGTTGTAGCTTACTCGACATATTTTGCAACTTTGGAGCAATTAAGAAGAATGTAGGATTGAGCTGTCTTATATTCTTCGTCAATCATTAATCTTGTTTTAGGTCGACCAAACAGTCTCCATAGATGAGTGAATATTGATAAAATACTAGGCATATTTGCTCCTTTAAGCATTCCACCATCATTATTTCGAGCTACTCTCCTATGCCTTGTATAGACATGGGGTTTGAAATAATAAGAGCAAAATGATGAAGCTTCCTTAACTAAGTATGCATTACAAATGGAGCCTTCAACTCTTGCTTTATTTTTGACACTATGTTTCAAGTGTCCAGTAAATCTACAGCAGGTAAATATCATAGATTACGACATTTGAGTGTAAATGAATGGATGTGATTGTAAATATTAAAATCAATAAATATTTTACCTCTCAAAATAGATACATCCATCGGTACTAAACTAGACCTACTATACAAGCTTTGTAAGTAAGATGTACTGGTAGATGCTCAATGGAGTCAAAGAAACTTAGAGGAAAAATGCGTTCTAGTTTACACCAATGAGTGGAATGGTATTTTCAAGCCTTGCCATGTCCTCTTCCCCAAGAAGTGTTAAAGTGAGTTCTATGAAAAATAAACTCAACTCTGTCAATGGTTGCTAGACATCCCTTGGCAAAATTTCACGGAACATAATAGGAAGCAAGCGTTGCATAAAAACATGATAGTCATGGCTTTTCATCCCAAGCAATCTTAGTTTCTGCATATCAACGCATCGACCCATATTAGATACATACCCATCAAGAAATTTTAGATCTTTTAGCCATTCACATAAGACTTGTTTGGCCTGCTTATGGAACACATATTGTGCCTTCAAATATTTTCCAAACACTTCATCAATCTCTAACTCCTTACAGAGATAGAATTGTTTTAAGTCCTGTCTAGATTTAGCATTATCTTTGGTTTTCCCTGGGATGTCCATTACCGTGTTAAATATATTTTCAAACACATTCTTCTCAATATGTATGACATCCAAATTATGTCTCATCATATTAGTCCTCCAATATGGTAAATCCCAAAATATACTTCGTTTCTTCCATCCACATATGCTTCGCTTTGCAATTTGAGCATTCATGTCACATCCCAACCTTAGAGATATGACAGTCCTAGAAAATAGGGAGACATAAGGTCACCCACGCCCGTAGAACCCACTTACATATAAACACATCATGCCTAGGATCTTACCAAACCTCTTACAATAACTTGATTAAAACATTTAGATGAATACCTTAAATTATGGAAGTCTAGAATAAATCATTACATGTAAAATCCTTATGGAAAATAATATATATCAATAAGTATCAATCAACATTCCCAGAGCATCTAATAATAAGACTTCATAAAAATAGTATTATTGATAACTTAGACAAGGAATTCCCCAAGCGAAGTAGAATACTTGAGCCATCACCTTGCCTTCTCACATTTGCTCACCTGGAACCACACAAGGAAAAAGGGGTGAGATAGATGATCTTAATGAGTAAACGAAAAGGCACATACATTATCACATATTCCTTTGAAAAGGAAACACATAGCTTATACACTTAGTTCATGACTTATAATTCATGAATTAGGTTGCAATTTAGCAAGGGTTTAATTTGGCAAGTTTGCAGAAATCACACTTATCACTTATGATGAGTGAAGGCTATTGCTCTATCACTCGAACACTTAAGGAGAGGTGGCCTTATATCAAATTCCAACTCCTATCACTTATAAGGCATGAAGCTGATCAGGCCCCATGGCTAGAACCGCCCCTTCTAGCTGAGGTAGATACACTACCCCTATCCATCAGGTTAAGACCATGTGCACAGGTTCTGATGATTACCCGCATCGGCATGAGGATTCTGCATAAAGGGTAAATGGTACCATAGCTAGAGCTAATGGTAATCACAATTAACAACATCACATAAGACAACAATAACATGTATTCCAATAATAACATTGGTTTAGCTTTCAAACAAAAGATACAATGCTAGTGTAGTTCCAGAAAAAATATAAGTTAGGGTGTTAATCACAATAATTTCTCATTGGATAACAAAATAGTTTTGGACCAAATGTCCCTTAGCAACCCAAGCTTGTCAAAGAAATCATATAATAATATTTAGAATAGAAAGAACTTGGGTTAGAAAGATCACAAAGCCTCACATAACATGTTTTCATACATTTGTAGCATAACAAAATGTTACTTGCACTTGTAACATGAACATAGTGTTTACTCACCTTGGGGTTCCTTTGCTCCTAATACATGTAGTCCCTTTGCACTTCTAAAGCTCCTCAAACTCTAACATAATATTTGATTTAATACTTAGTATTTATTTACTTATGATGCTCCTATCCCATAACTACCCCATGCACATATATCATACACATACACTTAGAGTCCACACATAGGTGTACTCATCACTTGCATATAACACGTTGACTTTAAAAGTCTTGCATAATTAGGCCTTATAGGCTCTCTTAATATCACATTAATACCTTTTTAAGGTCATTACAATATTATTACCTCAATATCAATTCACTTTAATAATTATCTTAATTCACTTTACACTTCCATACAGTTCATCTTAACAATTTACCTTTCAAGTGTCATGCTTAACTCTTATGACCCCTTTCACTTCATCAATTCATAACCATAAGTTCATCATCAAGTCATCATAACATCTAGTTCCATATTTCCCAACCACATTTGCATTCTAAACACAATATAATGTTAAGATACCTTAAGTATACCTTAAGCATACCATAATGCATTTAAGCTTATCTAGGATCATACCTTCAACTAACATACAATTTTATCATTTATTATACATACATACATGTTAACAATCATTAAAACACATCACATAAAATTTATAATCATTGGGACAAAAAGATTCATGTAGGCCGAATGCATCACCAAGGTAACAACTAGATTCTTCTTCTTTTCGTACTTTCCGTCTATTTCAGAAATATGTAAAAACATTGTTTGAATCAAGATTTTTCATGTAAAAGCAACAAAAATCATCTTAGATTTTACATTCATAAGAATCAGCTACTCTTGATGTTTTTTATACACAAAAATTCAACTTTTGAATTATAGAGCACAAAACCGTGAGTTTTCTTGTTTTCAATATTTTTCAGTCATTTCAGAAATATGTAAACAAGTTGTTTAAATATTATTTTTCATTCAATCATAGCAAATATCAGTTTAGAACACATCCATACATGATTTAGCAGCCATAGATAGGATTTATACAAAAAAATTCCAAGTTTAAAGGCTTAGGTGAAAAATCACGAGTTTTTGCGCTTTCCGCGTATTTCATTCATTTCAGCAATAAACAAGCACATGATTCAGATCATTATTTTTCATCTAAACAAAACAAATATCATATTAGAGCACTTATTCATACAAATCGGCAGCCATATGTCCATTCAAGAATAAAATTTTCCAACTTCCAAGTTCTAACACGAAAATCTTGAACTCCTTTGTCTTTCGAAATTTTCTGGTCATCATAGAAATATGTAGAAATATTATTTAATCCAATATTTTCTATTAAAACAAATCAAAAATCAGTTTAGAACAAAATAATACACAAATTTCCCCCCTATGATGTTTATGCGTAAAAATTGTGATTTTAAGTTATAGAATTCACCATTGGAGAAATCTCGCGGAAAGAATCATGTTTTTTGTAGAAAATAGATTTTCTCTCTCAAAAATTCACCCAAGCAGAAATAAATCTATAGAGATTAGTAATCAACTAGTTCAAAATAATTTTTTCATAATTTATTTCATAGAAATCAGTTTAGAAATCGAAAGAGAAGAAAAACTTATGATTACGATCAAGAAATCGCGAAACGGAAAGGTGTTTTTTTAATTTCGATCGAGAGAAATATTTTGAGAGGATTTTTCTGCCAAGATATAGAAAGAATAAGAAAATGGCTGTTGGAATCTTGGTTTCGCCAAAATTTAGATTATATATTAGGGTTTGGGTAAAATTTCCACTAATACCCTTAATGAACTAGGTTAGGAGGATTTTGGTGTAGTGGGCTTTTGGGTATTTGGGCTTTTATTTAAATTTTTGGGCTGAATAAAAATTAAAATAAAAAGAATATTTTTCTTATGAATTCTGTAACATATCCCCCAAAAATATTTATTTTAAAATATTTTAAAAATACTCATAAAATTATTTTATGCTTAAAAATTGTCTTATGCATGAAAATTCATTTTATTTAAAATAAATTCTTCTATGCAAATGCACTTCATGTAAACCATTTATTTCACAATAGCAACTCATTTTATGCATATTAAAATTAATTTAATATGCCACATACTTATCAATCACTTAGATCACTAATTTTTACACAAGCACACACTTAACCTTAATAGTTCTAAATCAAACAATTTATCACAAAAATTCCTAGGGTGGGTGTGGGTTGTTACATTCTTCCCCCTTAAAAGAAATTCATTCTCGAATTTAAACCCTTACCTAGTTTCTCTTGAAAAGCTGAGGATGCTTCTGTCGCATCTCTTCCTCTGCTTCCCAAGTGCATTCATCTATCCCATGATTTCGCCACTGAACCTTAATCATGGGTATCTCCTTATTTTTTAGCTTCTTTACTTGTTGATCCACTATAGCTATCGGTGACTCCTAATAGGATAGTTGTTCATCTAACATAATGTCTAGAGTAAAAGAACGTGTGATGGATCTGATACATACTTCCTTAGCATTGAGATGTGGAACACTGGGTGCACATGCGCCAAAGTTGGAGGTAGGGCAAGTCTATAAGATATTTCTCCAACCTTATTTAAGATTTCAAAAGGACCAATGAAACGAGGTGATAATTTCCCTTTCTTACCAAATCTCATAACTCCTTTCATTGGAGAGACCTTTAAGAATACGTGATCTCCCACGGCGAATTGGACTTCCTTTCGCTTAGGGTTTGTATAACTCTTTTGCCGACTGAACGTCGTCTTTAGCCGATCTTGAATTAATGGTACTTTCTTGGTAGTCTCCTTAAGCAATTCGGGCATTTCTACATGCTTGTCTCCAAGTTCAATCCAACAAATCGGAAAACTACATCTTCTCCCATACAGTGCTTCGTATGGTGCCATGCCAATGGATGAATGATAGCTATTATTGTAGGCGAATTCAATCAAAGGTAAATACTTATCCCAACTATCGCCAAAGTCCAAGACACACATCCTTAGCATATCCTCAAGTGTCTGAATTGTTCTTTCAGACTAGCCATCCGTTTGAGGGTGAAACGCCGTACTAAAATCTAATTATATTCCTAATGCTTCTTACAACTTCTGCCAGAACCTTGAGGTGAATTGAGTTCCTTGATCTGAGATGATAGAAATTGGCACTCCATGTAGTTTCACGATCTCATCTATATATAACTGCGCATATTGAGTTGCAGAATATATGGTCTTAACTCCTAGAAAATGAGCAGACTTTGTCAATCTATCCACTATGACCCATAAAGAATCATGTCCTTTGGAGGTTCTAGGCAAACCAACAATGAAGTCCATAGTGATGCGTTCCCACTTCCATTCAGGTAGTCGAATCTCTTGTAGTAATCCTGAGGGTCGCTAATGTTCATACTTGACTTGTTGGCAAGTCAGACAGGATGCTACAAACCTAGACACATCTTTCTTCAATCCAGGCCACCAATAATTAGCTTTCACATCATGGTACATCTTGGTAGTTCCAGGATGAGCACAGTAAGGTATCTGATGTGCCTCCTTCAATATCCTTTCCTTTAGTCCATCCACATCAGGCATGCATACTCTGTTCTTGCACTTTAAAATTCCATTGACTACCTCAAACTTAGAGTTCTTTCTTTCTCTCGTCTCATCCTTCAACTTCATCATGTATGGGTCCCTATCTTGTGAATCCCTTATTTCTTCCATTAACTTAGACCTTACTTGAAAATGAGCCAATAAAACTCTTAATCCTCTAATCTCCACTTTCAATCCTTGATTAAACAATTCCTTTAGTTCCTTCACGATCGACCTCTTTCTCACATCCACATGGGCTAGGCTTCCTATCGACTTTTGACTCAAGGCATCTGCCACTACATTTGCCTTCCTAGGATGGTAGAGAATATGACAATCATAATCCTTCAACAGTTCAATCCATCTCCTTTGTCTTAGATTGAGGTCTCTTTGACTTAAGATGTACTAAAGACTCTTTATGATCCGTGTAGATCTCACACTTTATCCCATACATGTAATGTTTCCAAATCTTTAGAGCGAACACTACTGTGGCTAATTCCAAATCGTGAGTAGGGTAGTTCACTTTATGTCTCTTTAGTTGTCGTGATGCATAGGTGATGACTTTACCATTTTGCATCAAAACACACCCAAGTCCTACTCTCAAAGTGTCGCAATAGACAGTGAATCCTTCTTCTCCTTCTGGTCAAGTCAAAATTGGAGCCGATACCAAACACTCCTTGAGTTCTAAAAACTCTTTTCACAGGACTCTTCCCAATTGAACTTAACTTATTTTCTCATCAACTTGGTCAATAGAGCTGCTATCTTAGAAAAGTCCTATACGAATCTACGATAATATCCCCCCATGCCCAAGAAACATCGTACTTCTGAGACTATTGTAGGCCTTGGCAAATTTGCTACCGCTTCAACTTTCTTAGGATCAACTTGAATTCCTTCCTTACTTACTACATGTCTAAGAAAGTTGACAGACTCCATCCAAAACTCACACTTGGATAACTTAAAGTAGAGTTGGTGATCACATAACATTTGAAGCATGATCCTCAGAAGTTTTTCATGTTCTTCTTTATTCTTTGAGTAAATTAGGATGTTGTTAATGAACACGATCACAAATTTGTCAAGGAATGGCTTGAATACTCGATTCATCAAGTCCATGAAAGCAGCAAGAGCATTTGTTAAACCGAATGGCAAAACTGTGAACTCGTAGTGTCCATATCTAGTATGGAAGGCAGTATTGCAGATATCTTCTCCTCAGATCTTTAATTGATGATAGCCAAACCTTAAGTCAATTTTGGAGAAGTGACTAGCTCCTAGCAGTTGATCAAAAAGATCATCAATCCTTGGCAATGAGTATCTATTCTTCATAGTGACCTTATTAAGTTGGCGATAGTCGATGCACATTCGGAATGAGCCATCTTTCCTCTTTACAAACAACACTGGAGCGCCCCATGGCGAACTGCTTGGTTGAATGAAGCCCTTATCAAGTAGATCATGCAATTGCATCTTTAACTCCTTCAGCTCCATTGGTGCTACACGATATGGCGGTATCTATATCGATTGCCTACCGGGTAGCAGTTCGATGTTGAACTCAATCTCACGATCAGGGGGTAATCTAGGTAAATCTCCTAGAAAGACATCCATGAACTCATTCACCAGTGGAATGCTCTCGTCTCGAATGGCAGCTTCTTTGCTAGTGTCGATTACGTGGGCTAAATACGCTTGGCATCCTTTCTTTAACATCCGCCTCGCTCCTAAGGCCGATATCAAGTTCAGAGGATTCTCATTCCTATCTCCTTGGTATACAAACTCCTTCCCATCTCTAGTTCAAAACTCGATGAGTTTCTTTCTACAGTCGATACGAGCTCCATGCTCATACAACCAGTCCATCCCTAATATCACATCGAATTCTAGTACGTCCAATTCTAGCAACCCTAAGTGTTTGTCCATTAATGTCTACATCACAGCCCTTATACTCATACTTTACTTTCATCACTTCCCCTAAAGGAGTTGCTATTACTAACGATTCACTCATCAATTCCTTATCTATACCCAAGTACTTAGCAAAACAAGGCCACACAAAAGAATGGGTAGCACCAGAATCATTTAAACATTTTATGCTATAACTTTAGATGGGGATGATACCTGTGATGGTGGTGTGTGAATCTTGAGCCACTTGTGGATTTAACGCGAAGACTCGACCCTTGCCCTTATTTTCTGTCATCGGTGCATTCCCAACCATTGGCCCCTTGTCCTTGCATTTGGAATGGCTTAGATTGTGATCAAACTATGGTCCCATTCCCTTGACTCCTCATCTGAGGGCAGTCCTTTGTAAAGTGCCCCTTTTGCCCACACCTAAGGCAAGCACTAGTATCTTTCTGGTAGATTCCAGGATGTTTCTTTCCACATTTGTCGCAAGTGGGGATTTCTTGCTTAGTCTGATTATTTTGTGGTCTAGATGATGAAAACTCCTTCTTTGGTTCTCCTCCATTTCCATGTTGTCCCTTATGACCTTTGTTCTTATGCCTTCCCTTCTAGTCTCATTCAACTCGTTCGGCTCTCTCCGCCCTGTATCTTTTCTCCATGACCTTGGCCTTGTCTACGAGCTTGGCTAAGGCTGGAAACTTTGTTACTGCCAACGAATTAAACAGAGGTGTGATCAGTCCTCTAAGGAAATGATTGATGCGACTTGCTTTGGTAGGAACGATGTTGACAGTGAATCGACTAAGTCGATTAAACTCCTTAGCATAATCTGACATAGACATTCCTGGCCTTTGTTTCAGTTGCTCGAACTACAATGCTCTGTCTTGCCTTTCTCCTTCTGGCAAGAATTGATCCATTACTTCTTACTTAAACTTTACCCACGTAGGTGGGTCTGCCCCGCGCATTCGTTCTTCAATACTCCTCTCATACTAATACTAAGCTTTCTTCTTGAGTTGGAGTCCTACCAACTCAATCACTGGAGCATCTGAACAAGATAAACAACATACTAGCTTATCCATCTCATCCAAAAATTCATGAGGGTCATCTCCTTCCTCACTATAAAAGGTAGGCAGTTGCAGTTTCTTAAACTCTGCTACGGTCATCCCCTTGTCAGGTAGCCATTTCCTCTCTCTCCTAGCAGGTGTCACTACCGCAGGTGGCGTAACTCTATTCCTTTCTTGAGTTGGCGGTGCTTCTCGCCTTTAAGGTCGTAGCTCATCCAGTTCCTTGCACAAATCTCTCATTTCTTCATATATGGTGTGCACTTCTTACGAAGATGCTTGCTCACTAGAGCCCATAGTTGGTGCCCTCGAGTTGGATCTTTCTCTTAACCATATAGGTGCAGAGGCAGCATTTGATGCGATGTCCGATATAACATCATCATTAGCCCTAACGGATTGGATAACTGTGCAAACCTTCTTCTTGGGAGGCATTATGTCTATCATAATAGGGGAATTTAGTACGAATCCCCTATCCTAACCCATTTAATCTCCCCCTTATCCTAGCACACATTACCATGCATTTACCATATCACATCACTAAGCACATGTCATGTATGAATCGCATATCACATAGTTTTGCACATATCACATATCATAATCATGTAGCTGTGAACCCTCAAATTTGCACCTCTTGATCTGACTACGGCTTGACACCTATTGAGAATAGGGCGCAACGCATACGGCGGTCCCGCTAGCCGGTTAGCGGGCAGAGGTCAAGGGGGCAGCACCCCTTGCGGGGTGCAGGGCAGCGCCCCATAGAAAAATAAATTTTTTGAATCTTTTCTTCTTTGGTCGACTGCTTTTCAATCACGAACCCATAGAATCAAGCAAAGCTCAAATCAGAGCTAAAACGGGCCCAAAACGGATAAAAACGGATTGAGCCGCGTGAGTGGCGCTGGGAGGCACATTTTTCATGCTGCCCAGGAGGCGGCACGCATCCCGTGCTGCCAGAAAAAGGCTGTCGAAGCGGCATGAAAATCATGCCGCCGTCCATACCGCCAGCTTCTCCTCTGTCAGCTCTATAAATAGGAGCCTCCTCCAGCCTCATTTGGGATAGTTTCCGACAACTTCCAACACATTCCAATACATTTCAAGCTCATTTGAGGCATTCCAACGCATTTCAAAGCAATCCAGATTCCAAGTTTCTTTTGAATCAAAGTGGAGTTGAGATCCGGAGCAAGACTCGTTCCATTCGTCAGAAAACCAAGAAAAGCAAAGGTATAATCCCTTTTCTATCTTTAAAATTCTAAATTCAGATCTAGAATTCTCTTTAGGTCTAAAACTGAAAAGATCTAAAACTTATTAATTTAAGAATCAGAATTAAGTTAATAAGCAAATCAACACATTTCTAAAACCCCTCCTTCGCAAGAAGGGAGAACTGCGTGGGGTTTGATTCCTATTTAATAAGATACGCAGGCTGCCATTCTGAAAGGCATCAACTCCAAAATCTTTTTATCAATATTGTTTTCTTTTTTGCTTTGATTTTATTTGCATTGATCCTTTATTTTGTGATTTTATTTTCAGTTTATTTTGGGGAATGTGTGCTTTTCCTAGTAACCATAAGGGCTAGAGGAAAGATCCCCTTTATTTCATTTGTTTTGATATTGTAATAATTAAGTAGGATTTATCTTTCCTATTTATTTATTATTGTCATTCCATCACCTCATATATATATATATCTGTCTCATTCATCATTATATTTTTGTTCATGCATACACAAAAATCCATTTTCAAGGGTTATTTTGCATTTTCAGCCAAACTAAAGAAAATAATAATTTTTTTCCTTAATTGTGTAATTACCAAAACCTGATCCCCGAGCCCTCCTTGGTCACTCATGGATTAATGCATTTTCCATTGGGATAAAAATCAAATTTTGGAGTCAACCGTGTTGGGTTTTCTTTAATTTTCCCAATTAAAATAAATAAATTAAAGTGGCGACTCACTTTTCAACCTTCAAAATATAAAAATCAATTTTCTAAACTCACAGTGAGTTCCAATCGTGGAGTTTCTCCAAAGAACATTTCGATCCCTCGGCGGATCGGACCAGTGCTGGGGCGAGGCCTCATAGTAGCATAAATCTCATAACATCACACCATATCATAATAATGAAGGAAATCATCTCATACTAGGTAACTAGGCAATCAAAGAAAATCATTCATATCATATAAAGTGTTATGTTGTTATGTCAATCATCATATCTACTCGGCCTAATTCTCATGTCCACCTCCTGAGCAATCAAGAGTGACATGCCCACTGCTGCCACATCGGTAGCAAAGAAGATCTCTATCTTGATGGCCATTAGTTGAAGATGCAAACCTCACTGATGAGTGATCTCCTCTATGCTCAACATTCCCTGACCTGAGTTGCTCCATATCCTCTCTTAGTGCATGAATCATGACCTTAAGACGACGGTTTTATTCATAAGGGTCATCTCCTTCCTCACCATAAAAGGTAGGCAGTTGCAATTTCTTAAACTCTGCTATGGTCATCCCCTCGTCAGGTAGCCATTTCCTCTCTCTCCGAGCAGGTGTCACTACCGCAGGTGGCGTAACTCCATTCCTTTCTTGAGTTAGCGGTGCTTCTCGCCTTTGAGCTCGTAGCTCATCCAGTTCCTTGCACAAATCTCTCATTTCTTCGCGCATGGCGTGCACTTTTTGTGAAGATGCTTGCTTACTAGAGCCCATAGTCTGTGCCCTTGAGTTAGATCTTTCTCTTAACTGTATAGGTGCAGAGGCAGTATTCGATGCGGTGTCCGATATAACATCATCATTAGCCCTAAGGAGAGGTGGCCTTATACTAAATTCCAACTCCTATCACTTATAAGGCATGAAGCTTATCAGGCTCCACAGCTAGAACCGCCCCTTTCTAGCTGAGGTGGATACACTACCCCTATCTAACAGGTTAAGACCATGTGCACAGGTTCCGATGATTACCCGCATCAACACGAGATTCTGCATAAAAGGTGAAAGGTACCATAGCTAAAGCTAATGGTAATCACAATTAATAATATCACATAAGGCAATAATAACATGTATTCCAATAACAATAGTGGTTTAGCTTTCAAGCAAAAGATACAATGATAGTGTAGTTTCAGAAAGAATATAAGTTAAGGTGTTAATCATAAGAATTTCTCATTGGATAACAAAATAGTTTTGGACCAAATGTCCCTTAGCAATCCAAGCTTGTCACAGAAATCATATAATAATATTTAGAATAGAAAGAACTTGGGTTTCAAAGATCACAAAGGCTCACATAATAATATATCACATTTTTATAAGACAACATAATGTTGTTCACACTTATAACATGAATATGGCATTTACTCACACTTGTAGAATGAATACGATGTTTACTCACCTTGGGGTTTCTTTACTCCTAGTATACGTAGTCCCTTTGCACTTCTAAAGCTCCTTAAACTCTAACATAATATTTGATTTAATACTTAGTATTTATTTACTCATGATGCTCCTATCTCATAACTACCCCATACACATATAGCATACACATACACTTAGAGTCCACACATAGATGTACTCGTCACTTGCACATAACACATTCACTTTGAAAGTCTTGCATACTTTGGCCTTATAGGCTCTCTTGATATCACATTACAATCACATTAACACCTTTTTAAGGTCATCACAATATTATTACCTTAATATCATTTCACTTTAACAATCATCTTAATACACTGTACACTCCCATACATGTCAACTTAACCATTAAACTTTTATCATGCTTAACTCTTATGATCCTTTTTATTCAATTGTCACTTCATCAACTCAAAACCATATATTTATTATCAAGTCATCATAACATCTAGTTCCATATTTCCCAATCATATTTGTATTCTAATCACAATATAAGGTTAAGATACCTTAAGTATACCTTAAGTATACCAAAATGCATTTAAGCTTATCTAGGATCATACCTTCAACTAACGTGCAATTTTATCATTTATTATATATACATACATGTCAATAACCATCAAAACACATCACATAAAAATTATAACCATTGGGACAAAAAGATTCGTGTAGGTCGAATGCATCACCAAGGTAAAAACCAAATTCTTCTTCTTTTCACACTTTCCGTCTATTTCAGAAATATGTAAAAATATGGTTTGAACCAAGATTTTTCATGTAAACACAACAAAAATCATTTTAGAATTTAAATCCATATGAATCAACCACACTGGGTGTTGTTTATACATTAAAAAAAAAAATCAACTTTTGAATTATAGAGCACAAAACCATGAGTTTTCTTGTTTTTGGTATTTTCCGGTCATTTTAGAAATATGCAAACAGGTTGTTTAAACTATTATTTTTCATTAAATCATAGAAAATATCAGTTTAGAACACATCTATATATGATTTGGCAGCCATAGATGAGATTTATACAAAAAAATTCCAAGTTTAAAGGCTTAGGTGAAAAATCATGAGTTTTTGCACTTTCCGTGTTTTTCGTTCATTTCAGCGATAAATAGACACATGATTCAAATCATTATTTTTCATCTAAACAAAATGAATATCATATTAGAGCACTTCCTCATACAAATCAGCAGCCATATGTCCATTCAATAATAAAATTTTCTAACTTCCAAGTTCTAACACAAAAACCTTGAACTCCTTTGTTTTTCAAAACTTTCTGGTCATCACAGAAATATGTAAAAATATTATTTAATCCAATATTTTCCATCAAAACAAATCAAAAATCAGTTTAGAACACAACAATACACAAATTTCCCCCCCTTCCTCCCCCCCCCCCTGTGATGTTTATGCATAAAAACTATGATTTTAAGTTATAGAATTCACCTTTGGAGAAATCTCACAAAAAGAATTGTGTTTTTGGTAGAAAATAGATTTTATCTCCCAAAAACTCACCCAAACAGAATTAATTCTGTAAAAATCTATAATCAACCAGTTCAAAATAATTTTCCCATAATTTATTTTATAGAAATCAATTTAGAAATCAAAAGGGAAGAAAAACTTAAGATTACGGTCAAGAAATCGCGAAACGGAAAGGTATTTTCTTAATTTTAGTAGAGAGGAATATTTTGAGAGGATTTTTCTGCTAAGATATAGAAAAAATATGGGGATGGCTGCTGGAACTCTATTTTGGCTGAAATTTAGATTATATATTAGGGTTTGGGTGAAATTTCCACTAATACCCTTAATGAACTAGGTTAGGAGGATTTTTGTGTAGTGGGCTTTTGGGTATTTGGGCTTTTATTTAAATTTTCAGCTAAATAAAATTAAAATAAAAATAATATTTTTCTTATTATTTTTGTAACATTTTCCCCAAAAATATTTATTTTAAAATATTTTAAAAATACTCATGAAATTATTTTATACTTAAAAATTGTCTTATGCATGAAAATTTATTTTATTTAAAATAAATTCTTTTATGCAAATGCACTTCATATAAATTATTTATTTCACAATAGCAACTCATATTATGCATATTAAAATTAATTTAATATGCTACATACTCATCAATCACTTAGATCACTAATTTTTACAAAAGCACACACTTAACCTTAATAGTTCTAAATCAAGCAATTTATCACGAAAATTCCTTGGGTGGATGTGGGTTGTTACATTCTCCCCCCTTAAAGAAATTCATCCTCGAATTTAAACCCTTACCTATTTTCTCCTAAAAAGCTGAGGATGCTTCTGTCGTATCTCTTTCTCTACTTCCCAAGTGCACTCATCTATCCCATGATTTCGGCACTGAACCTTAATCATGGGTATCTCCTTATTTCTTAGCTTCTTTACTTGTTGATCCACTATAGCTATCAATGACTCCTCATAAGATAGTTGTTCATCTAACATAATGTCTGGAGGTAAAAGAACGTAAGATGGGTCTAACACATATTTCCTTAGCATTGAGATGTAGAACACTGGGTGCACATGCGCCAAAGTTGGAGGCAGGGCAAGTCTATAAGACACCTCACCAACCTTATCTAGAATTTCGAAAAGACCAATGAAATGAGGTGAAAATTTCCCTTTCTTGCCAAATCTCATAACTCCTTTCATTGGAGAGACCTTTAAGAACATGTGATCTCTCACAGCAAATTGGACTTCTTTTCGCTTAGGGTCCACATAACTCTTTTGCCAACTGAACACTGTCTTCAGCCGATCTTGAATTAATGGTACTTTCTCTATAGTCTCCTTAAGCAATTCGGGCATTTCTACATGCTTGTCTCCAGGTTCAATCCAACAAATCAGAGAACGACATCTTCTCCCATATAATGCTTTGTAAGGCGCCATATCGATGGACGAATGATAGCTATTATTGTAGGCAAATTCAATCAAGAGTAAATACTTATCCCAGCTACCGCCAAAGTCCAAGACACATATCCTTAGCATATCCTCGAGTGTCTGAATTGTTCTTTCAGACTGGCCATCCATTTGAGTGTGAAATACCGTACTAAAATCTAGTTGTGTTCCTAACATTTCTTACAACTTCTGCTAGAACCTTGAGGTGAATTGAGTCCCTCGATCTGAGATGATAGAAATTGGCACTCCATGTAGTTTCATGATCTCATCTACATACAATTGCACATACTGAGCTATAGAATATGTGGTCTTAACTCCTAGAAAATGAGCAGACTTTGTCAATCTATCCGTTATGACCCATACAGAGTTATGTCCTTTGGAGGTTCTAGGCAAACCAACAACGAAGTCCATAGTGATGCGTTCCCACTTCCATTTAGGTAGTCAAATCTCTTATAACAATCCTGAGGGTCACTGATGTTCATACTTGACTTGCTTGCAAGTGAGGCAAGATGCTACAAACTTAGCCATATCTTTCTTCAATCTAGGCTACTAATAGTTAGCTTTCACATCATGGTACATCTTGGTAGTTCTAGGATGAGCACAGTAAGGTGTCTAATGTGCCTCCTTCAATATCCTTTCCTTTAGTCCATCCATATCAGGCACGTATAGTCTATTCTTGCACTTTAAAATTCCATTGACTACCTCAAACTCAGAGTTCTTTCCTTCTCTCGTCTCATCCTTCAACTTCATCATGTATAGGTCCCTATCTTATGAATCCCTTATTTCTTCCATTAACTTAGACCTTACTTGAAAATGAGCCAATAAAACTCTTGATCCTCCAATCTCCATTTTCAATCCTTGATTAAACAATTCTTTTAGTTCCTTCACAATCGGCCTCTTTCTCACATCCACATGAGCTAGGCTTCCCATAGAATTTTGACTCAAGGCATCTGCCACTACATTTGCCTTCCTGGGATGATAGAGAATCTGACAGTCATAGTCCTTCAACAGTTCAATCCATCTCCTTTATCTCAAGTTGAGGTCTCTTTGGCTCAAGATGTGCTGAAGACTCTTATGATCTGTGTAGATCTCACACTTTGTCCCATACATGTAATGTCTCCAGATCTTTAGAGCGAACATTACTGCGGCTAATTCTAAATCATGAGTAGGGTAATCACTTCATGTCTCTTTAGTTGTCGCGATGCATAAGTGATGACTTTACCATTTTGCATTAAAACACACCCAAGTCCTACTCTCGAAGCGTCGTAATAGACAGTGAACCCTTCTTCTCCTTCTGGTAATGTCAAAACTAGAGCCGATACTAAACACTCCTTGAGCTTCTAAAAACTCTTTTCACAGGACTCTTCCCAATTGAACTTAACTTGCTTTCTCATCAACTTAGTCAATGGAGCTGCTATCTTAGAAAAGTCCTGTACGAATCTACAATAATATCCCGCCATGCCCAAGAAACTTCATACTTCTAAAACTGTTGTGGGCCTTGGCCAATTTGCTACCACTTCAACTTTCTTAAGATCAACTTGAATCCCTTCCTTACTTACTACATGTCCAGGAAAGTTGACAGACTCTATCCAAAACTCACACTTGGATAACTTAGCGTAGAGATGGTGATCACATAACGTTTAAAGCATGATCCTCAAATGTTCTTCATGTTCTTCTTTATTCTTTGAGTAAATCAGGATGTCATCAATGAATATGATCACAAATTTGTCAAGGAATGGCTTGAATACTTGATTCATCAAGTCCATGAAAGCAGCAGGAGCATTCATCAAACCGAATGGCAAAACCATGAACTCGTAGTGTTCATATCTAGTACGGAAGGCAGTCTTGCAAATATCTTCTCCTCAGATCTTTAATTTATGATAGCCAGACCTTAAGTCAATCTTGGAGAAGTGACAAGCTCCTTGCAATTGATCAAAAAGATCATCGATCCTTAGCATTAGGTATCTATTCTTCACAGTGACTTTGTTAAGTTGGCAATAGTCAATGCACATTCGGAACGAGCCATCTTTCTTCCTCACGAACAACACTGGAGTGCCCCATGGCGAACTACTTGGTTGAATGAAGTCTTTATTAAGTAGCTCATTCAATTGCGTCTTTAACTCCTTCAGCACCATTGGTGCCGTACGATATAGCAGTATTGATATAGGTTGCGTACCATGTAGCAATTCAATGTTGAACTCGATCTCGTGATCAGGGGTTAATCCAAGTAAATCTTTTGGAAAAACATCCATGAACTCATCCCCCATTGGAATGCTCTCATCTCGAATGGCAGCTTCATTATCAGTGTCGATTATATAGGCTAGGTATGCTTGGCATCCTTTCCTTAACATTTGTCTCACTCCTAAGGCCGATATCAAATTCAAAGGATTCTCATTCTTATCTCTTTGGTACACAAACTCCTTCCCATCTCTAGTTCAAAACTCAACAAGTTTCTTTCTACAGTCGATATGAGCTCTATGCTTATACAACCAGTTCATCCCTAATATCACATCAAATTCTAGTACATCCAATTCTAGCAATACTACCAAAAGTTTTTGTCCATTAACATCTACATCACAACCCTTATACTTCTACCTTACTTCCATCACTTCCCCTAAGAGTTGATATTAAGGTTCACTCATCAATTCCTTATCTATACCCAGGTACTTAGCAAAATAAGGTGACATAAAAGAATGGGTAGCACCAGAATCAATCAAGCATCTTACACTTAAAAATTCAAATGGGAATGATACCTTCTTCTTTCAAGTCACACTAGATAAATATTCCTCCTCTGACTATAATCGATATCTACATAAGTGATAGAGAAATTCCTACCTTTCTTGCAATTCTAGTATGTGATAGTATCTAAACCCCAAATTCCTTAATATACTTCATTTACTTTATACCGTATACTTATGTATGTATAATGTAACTAATTTATTTCATCCTCCTACTGATCATTACTAACTATCATTTCTCTTCCTATGACATCAATCACAAATATCATTTAATAACTCTATATAATTCATATATCAAACCATAGTAACATGTAAGCATTTCATACCTCATAACATTATACATATCAATCTTTAATTTCAATTGGATCTTTCTCCTGACCATACAAGTGCAGATGCAGCATTTGATGCAGTGTTCGATATAACATCATCATTAGTCCTAATGAATTAGGCAGCTGTGCGAACCTTCTTTTTGGGAGGCATTCTGTCTATCATAATAAGGGAATTTAGTACTAACCCCCTAACCTAACCCCTTTAATCCCACCTTATACTAGCACACTTCATCATGCATTTATCATATCATATCATTAAGCACATGTCATGTATGTATCGTATATCACATAGTTTTGCACATATCATAATCAAGTAGCATATATCTCATAATATCACACCATATCATAATAATGAAAGAAATCATCTCATACTAGGTAACTAGGCAATCAAGGAAAATCATTCATATCATATAAAGTGTTATGCCGCTATGTCGATCATCATATCTACTTGGCCTAGTTCTTGTGTCCACCTCCAGAGCAATCAAGAGTGACATGGCCACTGCTGCCACATCAGTAGCAAAGAAGATCTCTATCTTGATGGCAATTAGTTGAAGATGCATACCTTACTAGCGAGTAATCTCCTCCATGCTCAACGATCCCTGACCTAAATTGCTCCATATCCTCTCTTAGTGCATGAATCGTAACCTTAAGATGTCGGTTTTCCTCCTTCAAGTATAAATAGTTATCCTCTAATTTTTGGATCTTATTATAAACCCAATCAGGATCTAAGCGCTCCTCAGGGTCCTCCTCTTCGTCAGCGGTCTCCTCCTTTGTGGGGTGAATCATAGTTATGACTTCCTCGAACATCTCCGGCCAAGTCCTCTTACAGGTCACACGGGGTGCTCTGGGTCGCAGTCCTCGAGCAGGTGTAATCTTCTTAGTCATCTGTCAGAACAATCGTAAGGCAGGCAAACAATAATAAGGATTACTAAAATCTACTAGGATTTCGCAGAACTATGCTAGCGATAGACTGCAGGTGACATGACTAGAAAATTCCTATGCTCCAGGATTATACTTAAGCAACTCATATAAAACAAGTCTAAACTAGACTTTTAAAACTACAGCTCTGATACCACCTTTGTCACATCTCAACCTTAGAGATATGATGGTCTTAGAACATAGGGAGACATAAGGTCACCCTCACCCGTAGAACCGACTTACATATAAACAAATCATGCCTAGGATCTTACCAAACCTCTTACAATAACTCGTTTAAATATTTAGATAAATACCTTAAATTACGGAAGTCTAAAATAAATTATTACATATAAAATCCATGAGGAAAATAATATATATCAATAAGTATCAATCAACATTCCCGAAGCATCTAATGACAAGACTTTATAAAATAGTTTTATTGATAACTTGGGCAAGGAATTCCCCAAGCGAAGTAGACTGCTTAAGCCATCACCTTGTCTTCTCACATTGCTCACCTAGAACCACACAAGGAAAAAGGGGATGAGATAGATAATCTCAATGACTAAACAATAAGGCACATACATATCACATATTCCTTTGGAAAGGAAACACATAACTTATACACATAGTTTACGATTTATAATTCATGAATCAGGTTGCAATTTAGCAAGGGTTCAAGTTGGCAAATTTGCAGAAATCACACTTATCACTTATAAAGAGTGAAGGCTATTGCTCTATCACTCGAATACTCTAAGGAGAGGTGGTCTTATACCAAATTCCAACTCCTATCACTTATAAGGCATGAACCTGATTAGGCTCCAAAGCTAGAACTACCTCTTTCTAGCTGAGGTAGATACACTACCCCTATCCAACAGGTTAAGACCATATGCACAGGTTCTGATGATTACCCGCATAGGCACGAGGATTCTGCATAAAGGGTAAAAGGTACCATAGCTAGAGCTAATGGTAATCACAGTTAATAATATCACATAAGGCAACAATAACATGTATTCCAATAACAATAATGGTTTAGCTTTCAAACAAAAGATACAATGATAGTGTAGTTCCAGAAAGAATATAAGTTAGGGTATTAATCACAAGAATTTCTCGTTGGATAACAAAATAGTTTTGGACCAAATGTCCCTTGGCAACCCAAGCTTGCCACAGAAATGATATAATAATATTTAGAATAGAAAGAACTTGAGTTTCAAAGATCATAAAGGCTCACATAACAATATATCACATTCTTATAACACAACATAATGTTGTTTACACTTATAACATGAATATGGCGTTTACTCACACTTGTAGAATGAATACGATGTTTACTCACCTTGGGGTTCCTTTGCTCCTAGTATACGTAGTCCCTTTACACTTCTAAAACTCGTCAAACTCTAACATAATATTTAATTTAATACTTAGTATTTATTTACTCATGATGCTCCTATCCCATAACTACTCCATGCACATATAGCATACACATACACTTAGAGTCCACACATAGGTGTACTCGTCAATTGCACATAACACGTTCACTTTGAAAGTCTTGTATACTTTGGCCTTATAGGCTCTCTTGATATCACATTACAATCACATTAATACCTTTTTAAGGTCATCACAATATTATTACCTCAATATCATTTCACTTTAATAATCATCTTAATACACTTTACACTCCCATACATGTCAACTTAAGCATTAACCTTTCAAGTGTTATGCTTAACTCTTATGATCCTTTTCATTCTATTGTCGCTTCATCAACTCAAAACCATATATTTATTATCAAGTCATCATAACATCTAGTTCTATATTTCCTAATCATATTTGTATTCTAATCACAATATAAGGTTAAGATACCTTAAGTATACCTTAAGTATACCAAAATGCATTCAAGCTTATCTAGGATCATACCTTCAACTAACGTGCAATTTTATCATTTATTATACATACATACATGTCAATAACCATCAAAACACATCACATAAAAATTATAACCATTGGGACAAAAAGATTCGTGTAGGCCGAATGCATCACCAAGGTAAAAACCAAATTCTTCTTCTTTTCGCACTTTCCGTCTATTTCAGAAATATGTAAAAACATGGTTTGAACCAAGATTTTTCATGTAAACACAATAAAAATCATTTTAGAATTTAAAGCCATATGAATCGACCACACTTGATGTTGTTTATACATAGAAAAATTGAACTTTTGAATTATAGAGCACAAAACTATGAGCTTTCTTGTTTTTGGTATTTTCCGGTCATTTCAAAAATATGCAAACAGGTTTTTTAAACTATTATTTTTCATTCAATCATAGCAAATATCAGTTTAGAACACATCCATACATGATTCAGCAGCCATAGATGGGATTTATATAAAAAAAATTCCAAGTTTAAAGGCTTAGGTGAAAAATCATGAGTTTTCGCACTTTCTGCGCTTTTCGTTCATTTCAGCGATAAACTGACACATTATTCAAATCATTATTTTTCATCTAAACAAAACAAATATCATATTAGAGCACTTTCTCATACAAATCGATAGCCATATTTCCATTCAATAATAGAATTTTCCAACTTCCAAGTTCTAACACAAAAATCTTGAACTCCTTTGTTTTTTGAAACTTTCCGGTCAGTACAAAAATATGCAAAAATATTATTTAATCCAATATTTTCCATCAAAACAAATCAAAAATCAGTTTAGAACACAACAATACACAAATCACCCCCCTTGTGATGTTTATGCATAAAAATTGTGATTTTATGTTATAGAATTTACCTTTGGAGAAATCTCGCGGAAAGAATTGTGTTTTCGGTAGAAAATAGATTTTCTCTCCCAAAAACTCACCCAAATAGAATTAATTCTATAAAAATCAATAATCAACCAGTTCAAAATACTTTTCCCATAATTTATTTTATAGAAATCAATTTAGAAATCGAAAGGGAAGAAAAACTTACAATTACGGTCAAGAAATCGCGAAACAGAAAGGTGTTTTCTTAATTTCGGTAGAGAGGAATATTTTGAGAGGATTTTTCTGCCATGATACAGAAAAAATATGGGGATGGCTGCTGGAACTCTATTCTGGCTGAAATTTAGATCATATATTAGGGTTTGGGTGAAATTTCCACTAATACCTTTAATGAACTAGGTTAGGAGGATTTTTGTGTAGTGGGCTTTTGGGTATTTGGGCTTTTATTTAAATTTTCAGCTGAATAAAATTAAAATAAAAAGAATATTTTTCCTATTATTTCTGTAACATTTCCCCCAAAAATATTTATTTCAAAATATTTTAAAAATACTCATAAAATTATTTTATACTTAAAAATTGTCTTATGCATGAAAATTCATTTTATTTAAAATAAATTCTTTTATGCAAATGCACTTCATATAAATCATTTATTTCACAATAGCAACTTATATTATGCATATTAAAATTAATTTAATATGCCACGTACTCATCAATCACTTAGATCACCAATTTTCACAAAAGCACACACCTAACCTTAATAGTTCTAAATCAAGCAATTTATCACGAAAATTCTTAGGGTGGGTGTGGGTTGTTACAACAACCAACCCGAAGGACTTACTGCAGAAGCTAGAGCATCACGTGTCTAGGATAGGTGTTATGGAAGTATTTACCATTTTACCATTCTTTTCCTGTTTCAATATTAGTTCATAGAAAATATATGCATGCATGAAATAAAATGATTAGGCTTAACATATAAAGGCAAAATAGTAATAAATAGTTTTTTTAAAGACTATGACTATTAGATTAAGAGCTAGTAGATCAAACTTGTCATTAGATTATACCCATAGGGCAATATTCCTTTACTATAGGCATTGGCTAAAAGGTGATGGGATACCACAGATAATTTTCATTTTCCATGCGAGGAGAAAATAGTGAACCCTTTGGATTTGATAATCCTAGTCGGTCTACCCTTTCAACCCCAAGTCTTAGAGTTTTATCCAGCTTGGATATCTTTCTCCATGGCCTTCTTGGTTGACTTCTTGGGCGTGGACTTGCCACAAAGCAACCTACATCTCCTTTATTCTTAGCTCTAATGGCATATTGATTTTTATACTCTTAATGTGAGAGTTCTTTTTAACAAGTAGGCTGCCTATTTACTAGTCTTGATGATATTAGGCTGCTCATTTTGCCATATGCGAGGGGACGCCATTAATCTAAATGTTCTATGCTCGCTGAAGGACTTTGATTGGGGTAGTGCAACCTTATGCATCATATACCTAGAGTTGTCTGATTTATCTAGGTGGGACCCACATTATTTAGGAGGTATGCTTTTCTACTTCCACTTTTATCTTATGCTTACCTTTATATGCTATCTGACTATTCTTTGTTGTACAGTATTAGGCCTATGAGCATTTTCCTTTTCTTGCTCCTACTTTAAGAGATCACACAGTAGACTGCTTCTCGAGTGGCTACCTTTAGCAACCATAAAATTGCCATCATCAAAAAAGACACGAATTTCATAGGATTCATGATTTCTTCTCCTATTGAAAACCATCACAAGTATGCACACATGCTTTGATATGCTGACTTATTATGACTCATGATATTCCCTTTTCTCTTTTTTATAGGTTTGCCAATTATTGTTTGCCCACAGACTCTAACTTGTCACCCCATACCATGAATTTGGTATGATTCTATCCTCTTATCGCCTCTTTCTGCATTTTCACATTGACTTCATGTTTTACCTAGGTGAGAGAGTTCAAGGTTAGATTACTGAAAAGAGGATTGTCCCAGCCAACCCTTCTATCAAAATGAGATATGGACCACACATTGCTATCTACGATATAATAAAAGTGGGCCTTCTAGTTGAGCCTTTTATAGACCTTGAGAGTGATTATGAGAGCTTTTGCATTCATCGCTTACTACCTAGTGTCACATTTCTACCAAGACAGGCATGTTTCAGCTATAGATCTTCTACTACTATATCTACCCATGCCTCTACAGTTAGGAGAGCTGGTGGTTCAAGTTCTATTCCAGGTACCTTTTTTTATAGGTCTGGACTAAGTAAAGAGGTGGCTTTTCTAGCTTACTTATGGATCAAAGAGGATTTGAATTACATTTCTTGAGATCATGGCTTTACTCAGTATAAGATCCCACACGATCTCCTATTGACTTTATACCATTCCCCAATCATGTCGACGAGGTATGTATTTTAAAGCCCTCTTACCTTTGCCTTTGTCATTTTACGTATATTTCTTACTCATCTCTTCTTTTACAAATCCCTAAGGATTAGGCTCATCACACTTATAAAATGGTACACCATTTAAGGATGGCACTATCTATATCTCTTACTTTAGGTGGTCATAATGAGGGGGATGATCCAGACCGGAGGAGAAGACTAAGGAAGGGCCAACATTAGCATGCTTCCTATTATGTAGGTGTTATACTTACACTATATATGATTATGTATACATGTATGCATATAGACATTGTGCTCGACTTATGGACTATTTTGTGCATCATGTATAATGTATGGATGTTACAACTTGGTTATATAAAAGTTTGACTCATATATGTTATGAATCTTCTGCTTTTATAAATGTGATGCATAATAGGGCTCCTCATGTCTTTATTTTCTCTCTATTTTTCTCTCATATTAGCTTCCCTTTGCACATACTGTATAACAATCAATATAAAAGTGTTGCGGTAGCTTGCAACATTTTGTGCTGCAGGTGCAACAACTAGGCCTGCTGTACGCATAACCTTCTGTGATAGCTATAAAAAGCTGTGCAGTGCATAAGGTTATGTGATAGCACTACACATAGTGAAAAACCACATAGCTTACTGTAGCAACTATAGTGAGATTCTTCTAAATTTTCACTATATATACCCCTTTTATAGCCCAAGAACCTTACAACAACGATTTTGGCTTCCAAAACAGTTTTTCAATTTTCTTCCTTTTACTTATCTCCCAATTTTCTCTCATTTTTCTTTTCCTTCCCTCATAGAACCCTATTTTAGTCACTCGATGCATTTATGGACTAAGAATCTCAAAAAAGTAGAGCATATTAATTTACGGACTTTTAAGATTAGTGCCACGCTATGAGGCCTCGCCCGAGCACTGGTCCGATCCGCTAAGGGGAATCAAAATGCTCATTTGGAAAAAAACTCACGAAGAAGCCCTCGAGCTTATTTTGAAAATCATTTTAGAGTCGCCACCTTAATTTATTTTTATTTTGGAAAAATATAAGGAAAAACCCATTTGACTCCTATCATTACCCAAAGAAAAAAGATCACTAGCCTCGAAACCAAAGAGGATTCAGGGACTAGGTTTTCAGTTTAACAAAACATGTTTGGCCAAGTAATATAAAAGTAACTTTAAAATATATTTCATGAACAAGTAAAATGCATGAACAATTTATAATATGTATGATCATTATTTCCAATAACAAATACAAGTAATAATCCAAAGTAAGATTAATCTTACAAATAAAATCCCAAAAACATAGGGGATACCTCCGCTAGCCCTTATGGGTACTAGGAAAGTCACACATTTCCCAAACTAATCCTAATAATAAAGCAAATAAACACAAAAAATAAGTGAAGAAGGTGATAAGGGGATAGTTGATTAATTTTAATTGGATTTGATGCCTGAACCAAGCATGCCTACGTATCCCTTTGAATAGGAATCAGAACCCACGCAGTTCTCCCTTCTTGCAAAGAGGTTAGTTTAGCCTAGCCACTTTATCATGTTTTGATTAATTGATTAAAAAAGGGTTGAATTAATTAATTAATTTAATTGATTACCAAGTTGATTAACTAGCAACCTAGATGCGTCAATTTAATTAACTAACTAAAATAGACAATAATCAAATAGAAAGGAAAAGAAGATTACCTTACGCTTTCGCAGCTTGGGGACATAAGGCGGATGGAGTGGACAACCAGATTGCAATTCCACCTTCTCCACGCAAAAGACACGAGCCTTGGACCATCGGAACACAACGTCGCCTTCTCCACACGACGAACATGAGCCTTGGGCAAGAGACTTGCCTCGAACAGGCTTAGTGAAAAGCCTTAAACTAGTCAAGTAGGAATCAAGGAGAAACCACCCAACGTGCTTTGCAAAGCAAGGAGTAGAAGCAAAGCAATTTACTTGAAGTTATAGCTTTTTAAGCCTCCAAGTTTGTGTGTTGAGAGTAGAGAGGTCACCTATATATATAGGGAGAAGAATGAAGCATAAAGACTCAATTTTCCAATATGGAAGTAGAGGCATGCCATCGGTGCCGCACAAGCCTCTGCAGCACTGCATAGGGTAGCACTGCCACATAAGGCTCTACGGCATCGCAAGAGGCTCTGCGGCATTGTGCAGCAACTGGCCGCCTTTCACCCGTTATGCCCGTTTTCACCTGTTCTTGCTCATTTCTAGTCCGTTTTCCATGATTTTAGTTGCGTTATGCTCGTTACTGAGTCCTAGATAATTTAATGATGATTAAGGAGGCTTGATTGATTCTTTTTCTGACTAAATGGTCTATAATTCTGAGAGGTGCAGAATTAAGGGTTCATCGTTGCCCCCCTCATCAGGATTACTCTGTCTGGTAGGCAGTTCTGATGAGTGTGAACTTTAGAATAAAGAAGATGCTCCCAGTATATTTGAAAGTGAAGAGAATGCCTCCAGTATATTTGAAAGCAGCAAAAAATTCTGATAAGTGTGAAATGAAAAGGATGCCCCTAATATATTTAGAAGCAAAGTGGATGCCCTCGGTATATTTGGAAGCAAAGAAGATGCCCCCGGTATATTTGGAAGCCAAGTGGATGCCCCCGGTATATTTCAAAGCGGCAATTCCTGTCTGGTAGGAAAGATAATGATGATCCTGTCTGGTAGGATCTGAGAGTAATATTCCTGTCTGGTAGGAATAGCAAAGTATTGGTCCTTTCTGGTAGGTACTATCATCTTTTCTGGTAGGATTGGCAATTTATCAGCCCTATCTAGTAGGCACAGAATGTTTGTCTGTAATTACAAAAATCTTTTGTATGTTGAATCTTGAGTAACAATGGTCAGATGCTTTGAGGAGACTATTGGGATCATATAGAAACTTGTTGTTCTAAATTCTGACTTGAAACGAGTTCACTACTGCATTCTTGTGTGAAAAAGTTACTGTGCAGAAGGTACTATATAAAGGTGTGCCACCTTTCACTTTTTGTAACTTTTCTCATTTGTCAAGTTTTGCTTCTCTCTCTAAAAAATATTCTCTCTGACTTCTCTCTAAAATGACTTCCCCTTCTAGTAGCCGCCATTCCAAGAGCTATCAAGTACCAAGGCATGATCCCAACCTTATGGACTTGCTGTAGGAACCGGAGCACCATGTGTCTTGTACTAACATCATGGAGCTATTTACCATTTTACCCTTCTTTCTTGTTGCAATGTTAGTTCATAGAAAATATATGCATGTAAAATAAAGTTTTTTTTTTTTTACAAAGACTACCACCATTAGATTGAGAGGCAGTAAATCAAATTTATCTGTTCTCTTTACTTACCTAGAGACTCATCCTCGAGTTTGAGGGTTGATTGAGCTATCTGGATTGCTAGGATTTCTGTCTTTAGATTATACCCAAGAGGGTTTACTGCGAGCATTGGCAAAAAGGTGGTGGGATACCACAGATACTTTTCACTTTTCATGTAGGGAGATGATCGTGACCCCTTTAGACTTGACGATGTTAGCTGGTCTACCATTTCAACAGCGAGCCTTAAAGCTTTATCCCACTTGGACTTCTATCTCATTAGAGGCTATGATTGACTTATTAGGCATTGACCCTCCCCGAGGTGATCCACATGTCCCCTGTTTTTTGCTTCGAGACAGATTGGTATTTATACCTATGATGTGGGAGTCATTTCAGATGAGCAGGTTGCCCGCTTGCTGATTCTGATGATATTAGGCTGCTCATTTTGCCACACTCGAAGGGATACCATTGATCTAAACATTATGTGCTCGCTGGAGGATCTATCCATTATTGGGGACTTTGACTAGGGAGGTACAGCTTTATGCATGATGTACCGAGAGATGTCTGATCTGTCTCAAGGCATGTTCGCTACTTTAGGAGGGACTCATATCATCTGGGAGGTATGCCTCTATCTTTCTACTTCTGCCTTGTACTCACTATCCCTATGTATTATGATCATTTTCTTTTATGCAGTATTAGGCCTACGAGCACTTCCCTTTTCTTGCTCCTGTTTTGAGGAATCGTATAGCGAATCATATCTCGAGTGGCTATCTTTGGCGAACTCAGAATCGTCATCATCAGGAGAGATACAATTTTCATCATATTCAAGATTTCTTGTCTCGTTTAGTATCATCACAGGTATGCACACATGCTTGGCTCATCATCTTTATCACTCATTCTGACATTCTATTTTTCTCTACTGTTCTTTTTTACAGGTCCGGTGGTTACCTTTCGCTGACACGCTTCACCTCATCACTCCATATCATGAGCCTGGTATGGCTTTGTCTTCCTGCTACCTCATTTTATGCTTTTACACTGATTCTATGTTTTACCTTGGTGAGAGAGTTCGCAGCTAGATTACAGGAGAGAGGATTGTCCCAGGTGATCCTCCCACTGAGATGGGATATGGATCACACATCCCTGATCAGGATTCATTAGTAGCAGGCCTTCTAGTCGAGCCTTTCTTAGATCTTGACGGTGACTATAAGGACTTTTGCATGCATCGCCTACTACCTTGCGTCCCATTTCTTCCAGGATGGGCCCATTCTAGTTATAGATCTTCTACCACAGGATTAGTTCATACTTCTACTGCTAGGAGGAGTGGTGGTCCGAGATCTGTTGCAGATGCCCCTTTTGATTGGGCTGGACTGAGTGAGCAGGTGAGTTTTCCCACCTACTTATGGGCAAGAGAGGACTTGAATTATGTTTCTGCCGATCATGGCTTGGCTCGATATGAGATCCCTCATGACCTCCCTATTGGTTTCATCCCATTTCCATATCATGTAGGCAAGGTATGTGCTTCTATCCCCCTTTCTGAGCTTACTCTTTGTCACATAATGCAGTTTCTTACCCATTCTTTTCCTTACACAGATCCCTGAGTATTGGGCTCACCATAACTATGAGATGGTTCATCACTTGAGGATAACCTTGTCTATGACTCTTACTCTGAGTGGTTGTGATGAGAGAGATGATGCAGATTGGAGGATGAGACATAGGCGAGGCCGGCATTAATTTTCCTCCTGTTATGCAGATGTTATGCTGACTCTGTGTATGATTATGTATGCATGTTGACGCAAAACTTGACTCATGTTCTATTTTATTACTATGATGCATGGATGTTATGACTTGATTAGGCAAGGTTTTGACTTATGTATGTTATGAATGCATCTGTTCTATGAATGAATGCGTGATAGGGATCCACCATCTTTCCTTTTTGCTCTCTCCCCCATTTTTTTCATCAAATTCCCCTCAAATACTTCATGATTTGTGTAAAGGAAGGGTCGCGATAGCTTACGGCGACATGTGGCAGGGGTGTGGCAATCGGCTACCCTGTGTGGTGCCGCAAAGCCTTGTGCAGCTGCTACAAAGAGGCTTGCGGCACCATAAAGGTGTTTGTGGTAGTGTCGCAAAAACGCCTGAGGAAGCGCACGTCCTTCTACGGCAATCCTAGAGAAAATCTTCAATTTTCTCCTATATATACCTCTCTCATAGTTTAGAAATCCTCACAACTGCAACTAAGCTTTTATAGCATTTTTCCTGCTTTCTTCTCTTTACTTTTCTCTTGTTTTTTCCTCTAATTTCCCTTTTCCTTTCACTCACGGAGCCCTATTTTAGCCATTTAATGCATTTATGGACCAAAAACCTTAAGTAAGTGGAACGCATTAACTTAGGGACTTTTGGTATGAGTGCCATGCCAACCTTAAGAGGGGTTCAATTAGATTAGGACTTTTTGAGAGCTTGTCTAAAATTTTGGGATCCTGAAGCACATGTTTTTAGATTTAGGGCTGGTATGGATGAGATGTGCCTTACCTTTGAAGAATTTAGTGTGTTACTAGGGTCTAATCCTGAAGCTGACTTAGCTACCCCCATACTGAGAGTGGGGTACTTCAATTCATTTCTGAGGATCTTGGGATTAGATACTGCAACTGCTAGCCCTATGGTCATGAATGATTGGGTGGACCTGACTGCTGTAATTACTGAGTTCTATGATCCTCGAGGTTTTGAGGATAAGGAGTGGCAAGATCGTTGAATGAATGCTTTGGCTTTTTGTCTAATTGCTAAATATCTTTTTATAGGTTCAACTGGTTAGGGGGATATTAAGGTAACCGAACTGATTTTTCAGGTGGCCAAAGGTTGCTCTGTAGCTGGGATCATCTTAGCAGAGACAATCCTTAGTTTGGATCAAGCTTACAAAGTTGATGAGCCTTGGTATGTGAGTCTAATTATTCTACAGGTATGCTTTTCCTCCTCCTTTTCTTTTCCTTTCTTTACTTAGCTATGTTTCTGCATAGATTTGGCTAAGGGATCATCTGAAGGTGGTTGCCCCTCCTACTAAAAAGGACTATTCGGCTTCATGGTATCAGTCTCGCACCATAGTGAGGAAGTTTAAATCTGAAAAGGAATGGACTGAATGGCTATTTGAACTCGACCCCCAGGAATTGCTATGGCTTTGTCCTTAGTATAGGATCAAAAAGTTTATGACTATGAGTTACAACTATAGGATGGTTTATTTGCTGGGTTTGCATATGGTGACATTTTACCAAGGAATAAGGGTGATGCGCCATATGGGTCATGCGCAAGGAGTGCCCCCAGATGGAGCTATCTTTGAATCTACCTTCATCTCTCCCACTGTGGCTAGGGCTGTTACTAATGGATGGGCCTATGGTTTTCATGTTGTTCTTCCATCTCATTGCTTTGATAAGATAGAGGCTTACACTTTATGGTGGATTGCTACATCTTGGCCATCAGAGAAGATAAAGAGGTTGACTTTACTTAAAGAGATAGAAAATGACACTTCTGTAGAGGGGACTACTAACAATTAGGAGATCTATTATTTAGGGCTTTAGGCGAAAATTTTTTGATTTTTTGTTTTAGTGAATAAGACTCTTAGTTTTGTCTCAAATCCAATTTTGAATAAAACATTATTATTTTCCCTTTTTTTTATTATTATGATTATCATTTTTTTTTTTTTTTTTTGCATTGAAACAACAGAATTTGGCGCAAAAGAAAATTTATTAATGATTTGGACTACACCCAATGAGGGCTACCTACGTATCTTCTTACACAATTTATTTCTATTATACACTATTCTTTATTATTTTGGAGAATCAGGTCCACGTAGTTCTAGTTACAATGCATCATTATACAAAGTATCACTTTAATTGATCTAAGTTGCAAGGGTAAGAGAATTCAATTCCATCCAAATCTATGAAAATGGCACCTCCACCTGATAGGATGCATTTAAGCACATAAGGTCTAGTCCAGTTTAGTCTGAATTTGCCTCTAGGGTCATGCACTAGGGCTCAGATTTCCTTTAAGACCAAGTTTCCTTCTTATAGTCCCTTATCCCTTACTTTCTTGTTGAAATGCTAAGATAAATTTTATTGATAACCTTATAGTCAGTACAATGCATCCATTCTCTTTTCTGCAATAGCATTCAACTAATCATAACTTTTAATCCATTCTATCTCGTCAATCTGACTTTCTCTCATGATCCTGGCTGATATGATTTCCACCTCAATCGGCAGCACATCTTCTATTCCATTTACTAATGAGTAAGGAGTTGCCCTAGTTAGTGTACGGATGGAAGTCCTATATCCCCATAGAGCTGGTAATTGTTGATGCTAGTGCTTGTGATTATTAATCATCTTTTGTAGGAGGGATTTGATGGTTTTATTTGCTGCTTCAACTACCCCATTAGTTTGTGTTCGGTAAGGAGATGATTTGTGATGCTAGATCCTTTCTTTTTTCAAGAGATGAACTACTTCTTTCTAAAAATGAGAGCCATTATCTATAATAATCTCCAAAGGTACTCCAAACCTACAAAGGATGTTAGTTTGGATGAAATGAGCCACTCTTTTTGAATCCAGTACCCGATAAGGTGCCGCTTCTACCTATTTTATGAAGTAATCAACTGCTACAAGAATGTATTCATGACCAGCAGATAATTTGGGATTTATTCTTCCTATGACATCAATGCCCCAAGTTGCAAAAGGCCAAGGAGTAGTTATAGGCTGCAATGGCATGGGAGGCTGCTTCTATAATTTGGCATAAATCTGGCATTTATGACATTTTCATAGTTACACATCTCAAGTGTATGTTATCCCATGCCCTTTTGTACAAAACATCTCCATTTGGCATGAAATTGCTGGCTAACTATCTTAAGGTTCGACATTCTGATTTAGAAGCCCCTTCCGGATACTTCCCATAGTTGAAGATGTCCCAAAACCAAGGTTTCTGATCAGCTAGTTGAATATTCATGCACAAAGTATAATACCCTGGTTCTCGCTTCACTTCAATCACCACAGGTCTTATTATTTCCCCATCTCTCATGTCTAGCATTGATGCAAGTGTTGCTAGAGCATCTGCAAATTGATTTTTGGCACAAGGCAAATAATGGAAAGATAATTCATGAAAATTTTCTGCAAGATCATCTAAGCGCTTATGGTAAGGAACCAAATGCTCTTCTCTTATCTTCCATTTTCCAAGTGCCTGGGATACAATCAGGTTGGAGTCTCTATAAACCTCCAGGTAATCAATCCTTAAATTGATAGCAACCTCTAAGCCAACTATGCAAGCTTCATATTCTGCCTCATTATTCGTTACTTCAAAAGCTAGCTTGATAGCCATAGGCAGATTTTCTCCCTTAGGGTGATTATAACAATTCCAGCACCATACCCTTTGTTATTAGCTACACCATCGAAGAATAATTTCCAAACTTCAGGCTCAATTTGCATGATTTCTTCATCAGAGAATTCTGGTTCTGACCAATTGTTGTCTATTGGGGCTGCGGCTAATTGATCTACTATCACACTCCCTTTTATGGCTTTCCTCTGGACATACTTCAAATCAAAAGCTGCGAGAACTATCATCCATCTTGCCATCTTACTGTTAAAAACTGGTCTTTCCATGAGAAACTTTAAGGGACTCTTGTCAGCCAGGACATGGGTAGTATATGAACTCAAATAATGCTGAAGCTTATGACATACCCATACCAAAGCAAGGCATAACTTCTCAATCTGATTGTACTTGAGCTCATAAGCATACGCTTGCTTAAGTAATAAATGGCATTTTCTTTATGTAATTTAGTAGTATTTTGGGCGAGCATTGCCTCTATGGCTTCTTCTGTGATGGAGAGGTACAGTAGTGGAGGCTTTCCAGGTCTTGGTGGTTGTAATATAGGAGGGCTTAGCAAGTACTCTTTAATCTTCTCAAAAGCTTTCTGGCAATCCCATTCCATTGCTTAGAAGCTCCCTTTTTTAACAACTTGAAGATTGGACCACAGACGTCTGCTAGCTGAGCTATGAACCGACTAATGTATTATAGTCATTCAAGGAAGCCTCTAATTTCTTTCTCTATCTTAGGTGTTGGCATCTCCAAAATGGCTTTCGACTTTGCTAGATCTACCTCTATTCCTCTCTTATTAACCATATACCCCAAAAACACTCCGGATGACACCCCAAATATGCACTTGGTGGGATTCAACTTGAGATTATATTGGCGAAGTCTGGAGAAAATTTGCCCTAAGGCGTGTAGGTGATCCTCTACTGTTTCATACTTGATTACCGTGTCATCAATATATACCTCAACATCCTTATGTATCATGTCATGAAAGATTGTGGTAGCAATCCCTTGGTAAGTCCCCCCTGCATTCTTTAATCCAAAAGGCATAACCCAGTAGCAGTATGTACCCCACTTAGTCACAAAGGCAGTCTTTTCTTTATTAGGAGGATGGACCTGAATTTGGTTGTACCCTGCATATAAATCAATCAAGGAGACTACTTCATATCCGGCCATGCGGTCAACTAATAAGTCAATGTGAGGTAATGGGAAATCATCCTTGGGGCAAGCTTTGTTTAAATCCAGATAATCCATGCACATCCTAACTTTCCCATCTTTCTTCGGTACTAGAACAATGTTTGCTAACCAAGAACGATACATGATTGGCTCAATGAACCCAGTGCCTAATTGCTTGGTGACTTCTTCTTTGATCTTTAAAGATAACTTTGGTTTTAATTGTCGCAGCTTTTGTTTGACGGGCTTTACATGCTCATAAGTAGGAATTTTATGAACAGAGATAGTTGGATCCAGCCCAGTCATATCCTTGGGTTCTCAAGCAAAGCAATCTAAGAAGTCTTAGATCATTTTACTCAAGTCGTCCCTGTTATGTCATGATGATGCAATGAATGTGGTTTTTGGTTTTTCATTCATGCCAAAACTTATTGATTCTTTGCCATTTTTTATTTCATTTAATATTTCATTCAAATTGGATTCAAGACAAGAAAAAATAAAGAAAACAGGAAGCACAGGATCATAAGAAGAAAAGTTGAGCTTTTTATTATGAATAAAAGAGTCGTTGTCCATTATTATATCAAAATTAAAGGAAAGACCAAAAGGTTTGACTATCGACTCAAATGAAGAATCGAAACTACAAGACTCTAACTCAAACTCAAATTTTGACTCAGACTCAGATTCTAGTTCAGACTTGGACTTGGACTTCGGCTCGGACTTTGACTTAGACTTGCCACCATCTCCTTTCTTCTTATAATACCAGTTGTCAAGTTGGGTTTGAGTTGTTTGGATGAATTTGGTTAGGTCAGCCACTTCTTCATCTCCTGTCATGCAATTTTGCTCAAAGAGAGTAGCCTTTATATTATCCTCCCAATCTTGTTCCAACATGAAAACTGGTTCATAATCTTCTAAGGAAAGCCTGACATCAAAGAAGAGTTCAAAACCAGGGATTAGTTTCTTAGTAATGAGACAGACCCAAGGTTCTAGAAAACCACAGTATGGAAAATTCTCACCCTCCTTCATAAAGTATCCATTAAGTGTTTTGAAATAAGGGCGCATAGGCCAATCATATGACTCACCTTTCTTGAGGGCTGCCATTTTCTCTATAGCCCTTTTCTCTGCCTCAGCCAGGTCTTCTTTGGTAGGTTTGTAACCTAGACCAAATGGTTGGTTAGCCACAGGGTATTCTTTGAACTGTCTCACTCCTTGCTGCCTCTTGCCCAGTCCTAATCCATGAAAATAATTCATTTTTCTCAACATATTAGCCACAACAATATTTCCATAAGGATAAAAATCAAAAGGCACAAGCTCGAGCTTTTTACCTCCCTCTTTTTCTATGAATTGTACTGTATCAAAAGCAAAACCTGATAATGGCAGAGTTGGTAGCTCAGGCTGTATCTCCAAAATTAGCACAAAACTTGGGACCTCACTTTTCCCATGCATATCCCCCTTTATAGTGACAACAGAAGATCTATAAGGAAATTTCAGCTTTTGATGGAGGGAAGAGGGGATAGCCTTAGCTTGATGTATCCAGGGTCGTCCAAGGAGGAGATTAAAGCATGCTAGTACATCAATAACTTGAAATGGAATAGGATAAATGATAGGTCCAATGATGACATCAAAGGTAACCACACCTAGGACCTCCCTCTTTGTGTTATCATATGCCCTTACAATCTGGTCAGAAGGTGTGAAGTCCGAAGCCTCTAATCCTAAGCAACTTGCCACTTTTAATGGACAGACATTCAAAGTAGACCCATTGTCTATCAATGCCATAGGAACTGTTTTCCCTTGAGTAAGGACTATTATGTATAAGGCATGGTTGTGATTTAGTTCCCCCTTAGGTAAGTCATGGTCATTGAAAGAGATAGAGGTAGCTTTTGTGGTGTTGGTGAGAGACGCCACTAAAGTCTTAGGAGTGATATATATGGGAGCTTGGCATTGGTTCAATGCATTGTAAAGAGCTTAGTGATGAGGATAAGATGATTGGATAAGGCTCCAGATAGATATGTTGGCTTGGGTCTTTTTCAGCTGCTTAAGGATAGGATCTTCATCAGGTTCAGTACTTCCTTTTATCTTTTCAGCAGGGGATGGGATAGGTTGGATGGGTGGCTAGTTATCTTATTGGATAGGTGTTTGGTGGATCCTACCACTCCTGGTTATAGCATCGATCTCTTCCACAAGATTCCTCGAGTCCAAAACACAACAATATTCAGAAGCTGACCGAATCAAGGAGATAGGATCAACTTCCAGATCAGTGGTGGTGATGAGGTTAATTTGGTGGTTAGGGAGGGGATTGGTGGAAATGTTGGGTCTCAGTTTGGGAGGTATGATGTCCCCACTGTCTATAAGATCTTGTATTTTATGCTTTTAATTCTGACACATTTCTGTTTTGTGGCCAGCCATTTGGTGATACTCACAGTACTCATTAGGGTTGTGATTTGCAGGAAGTGGGTCAGGAAGAGCTCTTGGTTCAAGAGGCTTGATCAACTTGGCTTCTAAAGCTTTCTTGTATACCATAACCAAAAGAACTCCTAACTCAGTAAAGGACCTTCTCTCCAATCTTAATGGCTGATGATGAGAAATGGCTGATATCTCCCCTTCCCTCTTATTATTTAAGGCAGTGACATTAGCTTGGTAGGGAGTATTCTTCTTGTATCTATTATGGGTGGTCTCATCCTTGATGTGGCCACTTTGGATCAAATCTTCTATTTTGGAAGCAATGGCAATGAGGGTTTTGAAGCTTGGGAGGTATTGTGTGAGGAGATGATTTTGGTATATTGGCAAAAGGTTCTTCACAATTATATCAACCTGCTCTTATTCAGTTGGTCGATTCACCATTTGGGCTGCTTTTTCTCTCCACCTCGTAAGGAATGAGGAGAAAGATTCCTTCAGATTCTGCTTGGTAGTCTCCAAATCTCTCCTTGCAATATCCACTTTAATGTTGTACTCATACTGCTTCAGAAATGTATTGCAGATATCATCCCAAGTCCTTTTTTTACTTATATCCAGGTCTAAAAATCATTTTATAGTGGTTCCAGTAAGAGATTGTTGAAATAATTGGGTAAGGAGCTCATTATCAACTCCCAAAGGAGCCATTGCCCCCACATACATCTTCAAGTGTGTCTTAAGGCATGTTGTCCCATTGAATCTATCTAGCATTGGCATTTTGAACTTTGGTGGAGTTCTAGCATTATGAAAGAGGGATAAGGAACTAACATCAATCACGTCATCATTTTTCTTAATGTTTTTTAGGGTCTTTCCATGACTTCAAATTTTTCCATCAAAGTTTTGGCATTCACATGGGAAGAAAATTCCTCTCCTTGAAAAAGATTCAAAGGAGGAGTGGTAGAATAGGTGGCATTTGATATTTGGGAAGTGACAAGTGATGGGGCAACATCTGGAATTGGGATAGAGGTTAAGATGATATTTGGATGTGCATCAACTATAGCCTTTCCTTTATCAGTTAGGTCAATGGGGACAATGGGGGAAAAGGAGGTATTTGAAACAGCTTGGGTCACACTTGGAATGGTTTGGTTTGGTGTAGTATTTGGACCAAGGCCAACTCGACTCATCATGGCTTGAACTTCCTCCAAAATAGACTGTCTCTGCTCTTGGAACTGGGCTCATTAGGCCTCTAAAATAGCTTGAAAATTCCTTTCTTGCTTTAAGAGAAGATTTGTTAAGAATGAGTTCAACTAGGCTTCTTCCTCAGTATTAGTTGCATTCAATCCACTTTCCTTCAATCCACTTGTTCCCTCAGCCATCTTAGGTACCTTATGATAAGGAAAAAGGTAGACAAAATGAGTATAAGACCAAGGTAATACAGCAAGATGACAGACTTTTGGGCTAGCATTGGTATTTTTAGGGATGAATATTTTAGTGAACCATAGGTTTGGTGAGCTTTCCACTTGTTTCAAGGTTCTTGGATAATGAATGTATGCATGAATGTATGTGTGCATGAATGAAAGTCATTTCATGGATATGATAAGGCTTCCTTTATGGTACATATAACCTAAGGTCCAAGTTCTAAGTTCATTACATGAAAGGGATAAGGTAGCTTGGTTTGGGGTACCCACCACACTAGAGCAGCGATATTCCTAACCACATATGAGTCAAAGAGCCTCGTGTGGGTCCAACAATAAGTGCATACTCGTTATACCCTTGAAAGGATCAAAGGATTCATCGCGGGGTGGATGATTTCACTATCGGCGAATAGACCCAAGGAGGGCTACCCGCTCGATGTTACTCACTATCCATTGTTTTCCTAAAGCTAGGTTGAATGGCAAAGAGCCTATGTAAGTGATGCATGCAAAGTTAGAATTATATTAAAAGGCCAAACTTTTTTAAACCAATTAGTAGTCCTCTTATTTTTTCCTTTTTAAAAAGAAAATTTGTCCCTAGTGGAGTCACCAACTGTGAGGCCTCGCTCGAGCACCAGTCCAATCCGCTAAAGGGAATTGAAATGCTCATTTGGGAAAGAACTCACGAAAAAGCCCTCGAGCTTATTTTGAAAATCATTTTAGAGTCACCACCTTAATTTATTTTTATTTTGGGAAAATATAAGGAAAAAACCCATTTGACTCCCATCATTACCCAAAGGAAAAAGATCACTAGCCTCGAAACCAAAGAGGATCGGGGACTAGGTTCTTAGTTTAACAAAACATGTTTAGCCAAGTAATATAAAAGTAACTTTAAAATATATTTCATGAATAAGTAAAATGCATGAATAATTTATAATATGTATGATCATTATTTCCAATAACAAATACTAGTAATAATCCAAAGTAAGATTAATCATTAAAAATAAAATCCCAAAAACATAGGGGATACCTCCTCTAGCCCTTATGGGTACTAGGAATGTCACACATTCCCCAAACTAATCTTAATCATAAAGCAAATAAACACAAAAAATAAGTGAAGAAGGTGATAGGGGGATAGTTGATTAATTTTAATTGGATTCGATGCCTGAACCAAGCATGCCTATGTATCTCTTTGAATAGGAATCAGAACCCACGCAGCTCTCCCTTGTTGCGAAGAGGTTAGTTGAGCCTAACCACTTTATCATGTTTTGATTGATTGATTAAAAGAGGGTTAAATTAATTAATTAACTTAATTGATTACCAAGTTGATTAACTAGCAACCTAAATGCGCCAATTTAATTAACTAACTAAAATAGACAATAATCAAATAGAAAGGAAAAGAAGATTACCTTATGCTTTTGCCACTTGGGGATGTAGGGCGGATGGAGCGGATGATCGAATTACAATTCCACCTTCTCCATGCAAAAGACACGAGCCTCAGACCACCAGAACGCAACTTCGCCTTCTCCACACGACAGATATGAGCCTTGGGCAAGAGACTTACCTCGAACAAGCTTGGCATAAAGCTTTAAACTAGTCGAGTAGGAATCAAAGAGAAACCACCCAACATGCTTTGCAAAGCAAGGAGCAGAAGCAAAGCAATTTACTTGAAGTTATAGCTTTTTAAGCCTCCAAGTTTGTATCTTAAGAGTAGAGAGGTCACCTCTATATATAGGGGGAAGAATCAAGCATAAAGACTCAATTTTCCAATATGGGAGCAGAGGCATGCCATCGGTGCCGCACAAGCCTCTAAGGCACTGCATAGGGCGGCACCGTATAGAAGGCTCCGCGGTACCGCAAGAGGCTCTGCGGGCGACAACTGGCCGCCTTTCACCCATTCTGTTAGTTTTCGCCCGTTCTTGCTTATTTCTCATCCATTTTTCATGATTTCAATTGCATTATCCTCGTTACTAAGTCCCGGATGATTTGATGATGATTAAGGAGGCTTGATTGATTCTTTTTTTGACTGAATGGTCTGCAATTTTGAGAGGTATAGAATTAAGGGTTCATACACGCCAACCTTGAGAGGGGTTAAATTGGATTGGGATTTTTTTGAGGGCTTGTCTAAAGTTCTAGGATCTTAAAGTTCATGTTTTCAAGTTTGGGGCTAGTAGGATAAGATGTGCCCCACTTTTGAGGAGTTTAGTATGCTACTAGGATATGATCTTGAGGCTAACCTAGCTACCCCCATATTGAGAGTAGGCTACTTAAACTCTTTCTCTAGACTTTTTGGGATTGGTTACTAACACTGCTAGCCTCACAGTTGTGGATGATTGTGTGGATCTAATTGTTGTAAATACCAAGTTTCATGGCCCCCGGGGTTTTGAAGACAAAGAATGGTAGGAATGCCAAATGTTAATCTTTTAGATGGTTGATGTTCATTCAATTGTTGGGATCATCTTGGTGGAAACCATCGTTAGCTTTTGTTGAGCTTATAAAAGTGATGGTCCTTAGTCTATGAGCCTAATTATTTTTTAGGTATGCTTTTTTATTCCTATTTCTTCCACCTTTTTTTTTCTTCTTCTTCCCTTCTCAATTAATCATTTTTCTATGCAGATATGGCTAAGGGATCATTTGAGAATGGTCTTCCCTCCTACAAGACTACTTTACTTCACGGTATCAATCTCACACAATAGTAAGAGGTTCAGTTCCAAAAAAGAGTGGACTAAGTGGCTATTTGACCTTGGCCCTTAGGAGCTACTGTAGCTCTGCCCTTTGTATAAAATCAAAAAGTTCATGCCTATAAGTTATAGATATAGGATGGTTTATTTGCTAAGCTTAAATATGGTAACCTTTTATCAAGGGATAAGAGTGATGTGATAGATGGGGTCATTTACAAAGGATGCCCCCAGATGGAGCTATCTTTGAGTCTACTTTAATTACCCATATTATGGCTAGGGCAGTTACCAATGGATAGGCTAGAAGTTTCCATATTGTTCTTTTGTCTCACCATTTTGACAAGCTGGAGGCTTATACCTTATAATGGATTACTAAAACCTAACCATTCAAGAAGATAAGAAGGGTGACTGTACTTAAGGAGATAAAAGGCGAGGCTTTAGCAAAGGGGATTATTGATGATTAGGAGACCTACTTGTTTAGGAAACTCAATTAGACTTAGGACTTAGGACTTAGGTTTTTTAGGATTTTATACTCTTTTTTGTTTTATTGAACAAGACTCTTAGATTTGTCCTAAATCTATTCTTGAATAAAACATTAGCTATTATTATTATTTCCTTAAATTGGATCAATAAAATTTGGCACTAAAAGAAATTTTATTAACAATTTGGATAGCACCCAATAAGAGCTACCTACATATCTCCTTACAAATCTTATTTCTATTATATGACCTTTTTCTATTATTCTGAAGAATTAGGTCCATGTAGTTCTAACTAGAATGCATCATTATTACAAAAAAATAAAATTATACAAAGTAATGCTTCAATTGATCCAAGTTGCAAGTGCTAGAGAATTTAATTCTATCTAAATCCGTGAGAATGGCACCTCTTCCAGACAAAATGTGCCTAAGCATACATATATGAACCTGTCCAATTTGGTCTGAATTTTCCTCTAAGGTCATGCATTAGGGCCCAAATTTCCTTTAAAACTAAATTTCCTTCTTGTAGGCCTCTATCCCTAACCTTCTTGTTAAAATGCTGAGATAATTTTTATTAATAAACCTGCAGCTAATATAAGGCATCCATCCTCTTCTTTGCGATAGCATTCAATTGGTCATGATAGCCTTTGATCCATTCTACCTCTTCTAACTCACTTTCCCTTATGATTCTAGCTGATTTGATTTCTACCTTAATTGGTAATACAACTTCCATTCCATGTACCAATGAGTAAGGAGTTGCCCCAGTAGGTGTGCGAATGGAAGTCCTATGTCCCTATAGAGCAAATGGTAACTATTGATACTAGTGCTTATGATTATCAATCTTTTTTATAGGAGGTTGATGCTAATGTATGTGATTGTCAATTAGTTTTTACAAGAGAGACTTAGTGGTCTTATTTACTACTTTAATTGCCCCATTAGTTTCTGGCCAATAAGGAGATGATCTATAATGCTGGATCTTTTACTTTTTCAAGAGTTGGACTACTTCCTTCTAAAAATAAAACCTATTGCCTATGAGAATCTCAAAAGGTACACCAAACCAATAAAGGATGTTAGTTTGGATGACATGGGCCACTCTTTTAGAATTTAGTACCTGATAGGATGCCACATCAACCCATTTTGTGAAGTAATCTATTGCCACTAGGATGTATTCATGATCAGTAGATGATTTGGGACTTATCCTTCCAATGAAATTGATGCCCTAAGTTTTAAAAGGCCAAGGGGTAGTTATGGGCTGCAGAGAGATAAGAAGCTACTTTTGTAGTTTGACATAAATCTAGCATTTGTGACATTTCTGTACAAACTTTGCACAATTTTCATTCATAGTGAGCCAAAAATATCTTAGGTTTGCAATTTTTTAAGCTTAAGCAATCCCATTCATATATGGTCCTTCTTCCTCGCTATGGATCCATTCCATGATATATTATGCTTCTTCTTCTCCAATCACACACCTCAGATGTATGTTATCCCATGCTTTTTTATACAATACATCCCCATTCATTATAAAATTGCTGGCTAGTTACCTTAGAGTTTTTTGTTCCAACTTGAAGGCTCCTTCTAGGTACTTCTTATTCTAAAGGCAGTTCAAAATGTTCCAAAACCAAGGTTTCTTATCAACTAGTTGGATATTCATGCACAAAGTGTGATATCTTTTTTCTCATTTCACCTCAATCACCATAAGTCTGATTATTTTCCCATCTCTTATGTCTAGCATTGACGCGAGTATTGCTAAAGCATCTACGAACTGGTTCTTGGTACAAGGAAAATAATGGAAAGAAATTTCGTGAAAGTTCTCTATGAGATCATCTAAGCACTTATAGTAAGGAACAAAATGCTCTTCTTTTTCTTCCACTTGTGAGGTGCTTGGGACATAATCATATTTGAATCTCCATAGACCTTTGGGTAATCAATTCTTAAATTCATAGCAACTTCTAACCAAGCTATATAGGCTTCATATTCAGCTTTATTATTTATCACTTTAAAAGCTAGCTTGACAGCCATAGGTAGGTTTTATCCCTAGGGGTTGACTATAACAATCCTAGCACCATAACCTATAGTGTTGGTAGCACTATTAAAGAACCATTTCTAGACCTCAATCAGGAAATTATGATATTTGGATATGATATCTTGTATGATATCTTGATTAGGAAATTATGGCTCTGACCAGCTAATGTCTACTGGAGCTGTGACTAATTGGTTTGCTATCACATTTCCTTCTATAGCTTTCCTTTGGACATATTTCAAATCAAATGCTACGAGAATTGCCATCCACCTTGTCATCTTACTATTAAGAATTGGCCTCTCCATAAGGAATTTTAAGGGGTTTTTATCAGTAAAAATATGAGTAGTGTAGGAACTCAAATAACACATATACACCAAAGTAGGACATAACTTTTCAATTTGGTTGTATTAGAGTTCATGAGCAAGCATGCACTTGCTTAAGTAGTAAATGGTATTCTCTTTATGTGATTCAGTAGCATTTTGGGCAAGCATTACCCCTATGGTCTTTTTGTGACTAAGAGATACAGTAGCAGAGGCTTTTTATGTCTTGGTGGTTACAATACAATGGGATTTAACAAGTATTCTTTGATCTTTTCAAAAGCTTTCTAGTAATCATCATTCCACTGCTTAGAGGCTTCCTTTTTAGCAACTTAAATATCGGACCACAAACATCCCAAATGAGAAATTTAATTTATAATGGCAAATTTGATTAACATCGCTCCACTATTACAATGAGCTTACCTTGATAATGACCTATATACTCACCTTATATTGTATTATTATGTACTTTTTAGCTATGTCTTATCTCATAGTTGTTTAAATTTTTTAGGTCAAAGTGACGAGCTAACAAGGTAAATTCCAAGCCCTATTCTTCCGCTTAGAAATTGCTCTACTAATTTTGATATTTTGAATTTTGGAAATGTAATTCTGAAGACCAGTATTCTAAAGCTCCATAGTTACCGAAGATTTAGTACTAATATGTTATTGGATTTATATGTATTGTAAACTATACTGTAATTATTATTATTGGATTTATATGTATTGTAAACTATACTGTAATTATTATTATGCTAGTGTATTAAGTAATGGATATATGGATGATGACATGAAATATGAAATGGGAAATTAAATGTGATGAATATGAAAATGGTATTAATGAGCATTTGGTAATATGTAAAATGACAAAGTAGTAGCTGTCAATAAGGAAAAGTAATTGGGTTCCAATCTTGGGATAAGGTTCAACATGGTAAATAGTAAAGAATAATAAGTTAAATGAGATTCTATGGGTTTAGGCAACTTTATATCTTCCTACGCCCTAGGACTATCATGACTTAAAAAGTGGGTTGTGACAATATTTCTCTCAAAATAAGAGGGACAAATTCCTTCTCAATCACTCACATCCCTCAACATGATTTACTCTATATCTAATAACAATATATATTACCATTATGTTATAGATGATGTTGAATAGTGTCAAAACATGGAATTTCTCATGTAGGAATCTATGGGGACTTCGAGTCTAAGGTCTAAATACCAATACTATAATGAGAATTACTTATTAACCACATAGTATTCTCATAGTAGTCAGTCTAATATACTATTCTCTAACTATAAACCCTCTAATTTGCACCTTTAGATGACCAACACTCAATTACGAACCCATAGAATCAAATTAAGCTCAAATCCGATCAAAAATGGATAAGAACAGGCCGAAAATGAGGTGCGGCAACTAGCAGATGGCTGTGGTAGCCACAGGGGCTTTGCGGTTGCCTTAGAGAGCTCTGTGGTTACCCCAGTCCAGGACAAATTACTGTAGCGTGTTTTTCCTAGTTCCCAAATCAAAAATTCATAATTTTAAGCCCCCAAACTTTCCCTATAAATATCTTGCACCTCATAACAACTTCCACACATAATTTCATGCTTATATACTCTACCTAAAGCTTTCTAAATGCTATTCCTAAGCTTTCCAATCATCAAAACCCTTTTTCTAAACCTTCAAATCTCTAAAACCCCATTCTAAAACTTCTTCCACCACCTCAAACCTTATTCATAAGTTTCCTAATCACCTCAAACCTTATTCATTAAGCTTCCTAATCATCTCAAACCCTATTCATAAGCCTCCTTATCACCTCAAACCCTATCTCTAAGCCTCCTAATTAAGAAAAGGTTCAATTCAAGTTATTTCTTTCAAAGGGAATTCATGATACTCAAGCAAAGGTGTGATCCAAGTCCCTCCAAAAAGAGTTCACACTATTCAAGAGTTCTTCTTCCAAAAGGAGTGCATGTGCTATCCTTAAGCCAAGGTGAAATTTAAATCTTGTGCCAAACTTGCTCCCTACATTCCTCGTCGCCGAAAACCAAAGGTAAAAATTCTTTCCTTTTTCCTTTTTCAATTCCAATTTCAAGATCTAAATATGAAAAGATCTATTTTTTGCTAATAAAAATATGACCTAATTAACAAATCTCCAAGCCCTTAAAATCAATCAAAACAGGATAATAAAGGCAATGACTTAAAAACCCCTCCTTCGCAAGAAAGAAGAACTGCATGGGATTTGATTCCTATTCAAAGGGATATGCAGGATTGCCATCTCTAAGGCATTCAACTCCGCTAAAATTAATAACTTCTTCTCTCTATCACCTTCTTCATATAGTTTAGGATCAAAGTTGCTTTTCTTAAATAAAAGCTGAAACTTTAGTTCTTTTTATTATAATTGTTTAATTACTTTTTCTTACTTTAGTTGTTTAGATTACATTTGGGGAACGTGTGCTTTTCCTAGATTCCATAAGGGCTAGAGGAAAGATCCCCTAATTTTGACATTTTAACTTATAATAATTTTAAGTAGTTTTCCTTTATTTTTCGCATTTTATAATAGTCATTATCTGATATTTTGCCATGCATTGTACGAATAATATTTGTTTCATGCATCATATTATATCTATTTATTCATACATAAACACTTCTTTTTTAAAAAGCTGCATTGTATTTAAGCCAAACTAATTTTTTTATATTGTTTTAGCCAAAACCTAGTCCCGGAGCCCTCTTTAGTCATTCGAGGACTAGTATTTTTTCTTGGGATAAATGGTATAATTTTGGAGTCAATCAAATTGGGTTTTTCCTTTAATTTTCCCAACTAAAATAAACAAAATTAAAGTAGCGACTCCTTTTTACAAAATACAATTTTATGAACTCATAATGAGTTCCAATCGTGATGTTTCTCCTTAATGAGCATTTTGATTCCCTTTAGCATATCAGACTAGTGCTCGAGCAAGGCCTCACACTGACATATACCTATGAGCTGACTTAATATGTCATAAATATAACTAGTAAAATATGATCATTAGTCAGACTACATATTAGTCTTAATTCATTACTACTCTACTAATAATGAGGGACTAGGGACAATTTAGAATAGTATTCCATTTACTTTAGAGTTTTACTATCAAGTCATATACTTGATGACCTTAGATGAAAAAAACTATTTATGGAATTTATTATCATGTTAAAAGAATATTAATTATAAAAAATAACATGATAATGAATTGCCTCTTTATTAATAAATATGTGATAATGACAACATCCATACTATTGGCCTAGGGCATATCACTAATAGAAAGGTACTTAAAATGTTAAACTAAATTTTGATAATGAGAAGACCATTGGGCTAACTTAATGTTTATAATAATGATCTTACCAAGCCAATGCCTAACTTGACCACGTATTGACAGAATACCCTAATTAATAAGGGAAAATCAATTAGACTGTTTGCACTAGTAACTCAACTAATGTAGTCTATAATGATATTAGTGCCTCAGGGTGAGTACTGCCCTTTCTGTTTTCCTAAGGGCTGATGGATTCTCTCATGAGTACCTTTCTATTTCATACTACTACAGTATTCTATTACCGAGATTTTTTAGGGTTCGTGGTGCCATCCCACCTATTATATCTTCCACTATTATGATATTATGACTCATGGGATAGTAGTTATGTTTTACCTTGAGTTCTCCCACTATATTGTATGGTTCTGTCATGGCAGATGTTCTCATGGTGCCTATTTATCCTTAGCATATATGTAATGTTCTTTGATATCTAGTAAGTGATGAATGTTTATATGTATATAGATTTTCTACTCTTGCATGAATCCTGAGTATGAATGCATTTTATGATTCATTTAGTTGATAGCTCACTATATCTCAATTGACTTCAAGTATAGATTAGAAAAGGATAGAATTTAAGTAGACATAACCTCTTGATTATCCTTCTCCATCAAGAAGTTCAAAATGTATAAGTTTATTTTAAAATTGTAATTTTTGTAAAAGTCATAGCTACTATATCTTATAAATGATTTAGTGAAATGAAATGAAAGATTTGGTTTTTCTTTAAATATGGCCTACTATATAAATCATATATACTTTTGGTATCATTGTTTATGCTTTTATATGTATGGATTATGAAGGAATATTGGGCTCAAATTAAGCGGAAGCAACTTGGTGGGTGAAATTTCAAACATTTTAAAATTTCACTTTCACCCAAATGGGTCCAATACACATTCAAGCAATCATCTAATTAGTGTGTAAAACATATGTAAAGGAAAGAAGAGAAAATGGTAATCATGTTAGCTCTTGAAGTGTGTTAACTTTGATTCTTCTTCCTTTCCCAAAAGCTTCCCACTTGTGAAGCCTCTACATCATCCACACCAAGTTCCACCTCTAAGGTTCACTTTGGTTTCTTTAGATGTTCTTGATTCTCTCTCTTAGTAGCTCAAATGGATTTAAGATCTTCTCAAACAAACCTTTGGTGATTTGATTTCTTTTTGTTGCTATAGAAAGATCTTTCACTATAAGAAACTTTTATTCTTTCACAAAGAACAAAGATCAAGAAATAAAGAACAAGAAATTTGGGGAGAACACTCCTTCTATTCTTTTCTCTCAAAACTTAATCACTAAATTTTCTTAAGTAAAAGATGTACATCAAAAACCCCCTTAGCAAAATAAAAACCATCATATCCTTTATATACCAACTCTTTGTTGGGTATTAGGGGACATTTTAGATATTTAATTTGCTTTATGCATTAAGTTTAAATAGAAAAGACCATCTTACCCTTTATGGTTTATGATTACTTCCATTAAGCCATAAAGAGTTAAAGACCATTTTGACCTTGGTAGACTTTCTCTAACCCACTAAACTCATCATAAGGGCTTTAGGGTCATTGAAATTTTCTAAACCTTAAATTACCTCTTTTTATATCCCATATGGGCTTGGGCTATTTAGTACTTTATCTAAAACTCAAAATTAATTCTTTTAACTTATCCATAGTCTTAATTAACTTAATCTCTTTCATTTATATAATATATATATTAGGATTTAATTAATAAGAAATCCTTTTTGGATTTAAACTTCAAGACATGCTAGGGTCCTTGAAAATTTTATTACAAGTTCAATTATTTTACTACTAATCAATCAATTAAACACTGTAATTAATTATTATGGTAAACCATTTATACTTGGAATGTGAATACTTTTGGGTATGTGACTTTCTAGTTTCATGTCTAATTAGCAATAGGATTGAAAAAAATATTTTTCTCTACTAATATGAAATCCCTATTTCACCCTTAGTCCTATAAGTCATAAGTGACACCAAGCATAGTGTATTATGATTACCTAATTAGAATGAACTTAAGTGTTTGATTACTTATTCATTTCATAAGCCGTTGATCATAATTAACATATACTAAAATTCCTTGATCATGAAATCTCGATCCTGGCTAGGATCATGGATTTGCCAAACCCTAATATGCTTTGATCATATGTCTACATCTCGATTCTAATTCTTGATAAAATTGATTCCTACTAGAAATCCTTTCTAATGAATCTTTACTATCTCAGCCAAGGATTTGATTATCAAGAAAAATCATATAGCATAGGATTTCTTCGTTGTTTATTCAAGTTAATGAATTCTTTCTTAGCAATCACTTACCTCCATACATAACTAGTTAGAACAATCACATGTCATGTACCTTTATTTGAATATCATTAGTATGTAAGCAGTAATAAATCTTAACTACCAATGAATGAGATACATTATTCCTTAAGTCAAAATATTATATGTATAATTATGATCTAAATGATGAAATTTATTGTCTAGTAATAAAACTCTATGTTATCATCATCTAACATCACAATTCCACTATTCATCCTATGAATATCCACATGTTTATATCAATAATATTTGTCAAACAGCATGATGCTCACTATCTTTATAATCATAAGTATCACATATTGATTATAGATTATAAACAGAGGTGATGGTCTTCCGAAACTAGTGATGCCCAGTCATTAATTCTATGACTATGAACATTTTAAAGTATTTGTTTTAGAGTTGTCACGACCCATTTTTTAAGCCGTGATGGCCCTAATGCATAGAGAGACATAAAGTCACTTAAACCCGTAGAACCTTATTTAACTTATTATTTTATATCATTTACTATGTTGAACCTTATCTAAAGATCAGAGCCCAATTGCCTTTCCTTACTGCTAGCTACTACTTTGTCATTTTACATATTACCAAATTCTCATTAATGTCATTTTCATATTCATCACATTTAATTTACATTTCATATTTTATGCCATCATCCATATATTCATTACTTAATACACTAACATAATAATAATTATGGAATAGTTTGCAGTACATATAAATTTGATAACACATTAGTACTAAACCTTTGGTAACCACAGAGCTCTAAAGTACTAATCTTCAGAGTTACATATCCAAAATTCAAAGCATCAAAACTAGCAGAGCAATTTCCAAGTGAAAGAACAGGCCTTGGAATTCACATTGCTAGCTCATCACTCTGACCTGAAAAATTTAAACAACTACGGGATGAGACATAGCACAGTGAGTACATAATAATATAATATAAGGTAAGTATATATGTCCTTATTAAGGTAGGTTCACGGTTACAGTGGAATGATGTTAATCAAATTTGTCATTATGAATTCAATTTCTTTTTAGGACAAGAACAATATCTTTCACAGAAATAATAAATTCTTGGAAGTGGTGTGCTTCCCATATATAAATAAAAGAGTAAAGGTCTAAGCCTTGCTCACTTCACATATCTCACATTATATAAGACTGATCATGTCTTACGACTAGGCATTCCCCCTTAGCAAAGGTTGGGTACTGTCGCCCTACCTTCAAACTTATACCAAAAGTGTAAGGTCTAATGTATTACCCCACATCAGAAGGATATTTCTACTTAACAATAGGTATTAATAAAAGGGCACATGTAAAATCCATATGAGGATTCAATGGAAAATATAATGATACATCAATGGTTCTCATCATTGATCACAATATGAGACCAATGTAGGTGGCTCACAATGGCCGAACGCCATACAAGAAAAGCATTGTATTCCATGGTTCAAAAATCAATAGGCAACACATGTTCAATATCAATGCATTTCAATGAGTGATCATTCGAACAATGGTTGCATACAAGTATGGCACAATTATATCATATTATTAAGTACTCACTTTGGCTTCCTTTGCTCCTATTTACGTTTAATCTTGATGTTAGTAATGCTCTCACACTCTTGGACAATGTCTTTGCCTTTGTCTTTAGATTCTACATATTTTGCATTTCAATTACAAATTATTCACTACCTTGTTATGTAATTAGTTTAAATTTAGCTCAACTTTTTATCTTGTCCATTGTAGTACTAACTTATTAATTTAAGGTCAAGACACACTATACATATACATGTTACTAGTTTTAATATTTTCCCTTAGTTGCTTTTCATATTGCCAAATCTATTCACTAAAGGAAAAATAATTTCTTTCCTCCCAATTTTACATTTCAACTTTATATTACTCAATTAAAATCAGTTTAAACAATTTCCAATATTCAATGGAATTAATTCCATTTTCACCGTTCAATTCCATAAATAAATATAATTCATTAAATTGGGAAAAATTGTTTCTATCAATTGAATTTTGAAATTAATATCATTCAAATCATGTTATACCATTCTTAAGCTTAATTGCCCCTTCAATTTTATGAATTCAAGTTCAATTCTCAAAATTTTCAATTTATCCTCTAAACCATAATTTTCCAACTTAGGGCAAATTTGGGGAAAATCTATAATTTCTTGTCTAATTCTCAAATTGACCATCAAATTATGAAATTACCATGATAGAAAGTCCATATGAGCATCCAAACATCAAAAATATCCTTTAAGATACAAAATCCCATTTTACTTTGTTTTGTGCTTCCTAGAATTGTTTGTGATGAACTATGCTGATGTAGACCAATTTGATACTTCCAAACCATTATTCTCTATCCAAAATAACTTAGAATTTACCAAATAAATTTTAAAACACTTCCTTCACAAACTCAAATTCTTGGTCGAACCTACCCTTTAGAGGCACTTAAGTGGGTTCTTTGCTTTCGTTGCTTGTTTTCACTTGTTAAACCTTTAGTTCTCAAGCCCAATTCCTATATCAAATCAAAAAAAACATATAAAATAAACATTTCCTAGTCTTGTCCTCATTTGGCCGATTCATTTAGATGGGGAAATGAAGAAAATTTGCAACTAAAACTTTAATCTCATGCTTAAAACACATAAAGGAAGAGATGAGCATGTTTTTCTTATCCTGGAAGTCTTGAACTGAATTTTTATGATGATGACAATATGGAGGGGTTTTTCTTCGGTAGGACTGGTGTTTTTGGTGTAGAGTTTGCAAAAATGGTGAGAAATAAACATATTTTTACTTATATATATGGAATGATGAATGGTGGTGATTTAATCACACCAATTCAATGGCTAGGATTTTATCAATATGGATAGCCATGATTAAACCAAATTAAATGGATAGGATCTTCGCTAAATGGATGGTGATTATCATGATAGTATGGAAAGAGCAAAAATGTACTTAAACTTGATGTAAGAAAGGTGAGTTTTCACCTTGGTTAAGAATTTGACTTTAGTCAAAATTTGTGGCTATTAAGTCAATTTTTGTAACTAACTCATCTTATCATCAATCTAACTCTAGTTAACTATTTCTAATCTAAGTAAGGTTTATTCCCACCAAGTTATAGGCATTGGTGGGTCGGCCAACTAGTGGGCTTAGGCTTTAGAGTCTAAAAGCCTATTAATAAGCTCATTTATGCATATTTTCATGCTTAGCATTTTCTCGTAATTTTCTTCCTTTCCTTTCACTTTGGCATATCAATTTCCATTCTTAATACTATTACATACCTTATACATTATTATAGAAATTTTATCTAACCCATTAATGCACATATAGACATGTTAGAGTTGTAAATTAGGCAAACAATTCACTTAGCTTCAAAAAGGCTCTTTTGGGCACATCTTCATTTCACTACCATAGTACTTATTGAAAGTATATTGTATGGCATCATTATCATCTCTAATGGACTATGAAAACTTTGGATATTACAAGAACAATTTGTCATCCATATTCTTAACACTTGATAATAGATCCTATATATATATATATATATATATATATATATATATATATATATATATATATATATATATATATATATATATATATATATATATATATATATATATATATATATATATATATATATATAATACAATTGAACAATTTTATTTATAAACATATATTTTATTGCCATTTAGGAATATTATTTTACATTTACATAAAATATACATTGCTTTAGGATATATACTTTTACATATTCAAGATAAGTCTTTAGACAGTATGGATTTTACGAATTTTGAGTGGTCTTAAACTTATCCATACTCTAAGATCATCACGTCACTAGAGTCGAGGCATGACATCTTCAAACTTCATCTCATCATCAATGTTTAAAATCTTTAAATAAATTTCAACTTTATACATCCTAACATATACTTGGAATTACTTGGCCAAAAAAAAAAAATTTCTTGGAATTTTAATACCATTTATTTATTGAATTCGAGTAAATCGTTAAAATATTACAGGTACTAGGGATTCTGATATTACATTATACATGACATAATTGTAAATTATTTATTTGATTATATTTAAGAATAAGCCTTTGAATTTAATTGTAAAATTGTAGTGAAAATAGGCCATTCGGTTTGTTGGTTTGATTTTTATTTGAAAAATAAATAAAAATAATCAACTTAATATCATATAAACATAGTATAACATTTTAAAAATTTAAACTACAAAAAATTATAATGACAGCGCCCATGCATGTTATAGCTTTTAAAAATTTAATTTGCAATAAAATTTAATAAAAATAATAATTATAACTTGTGCAATGTACAAATTTGAGACTAGTTTGTATATATTATAATGATTATTTTGGTAAAATTTTATACAGTATAATTCAGTTTAATTTAATTTAGATATGACAATGAAATTCATAATCATTTCAAATATTTTTATCAGTATAATTTTGTTTGAGGATGGTCACACTATCAACGAAATTTTTAGTATTAAACATTTTGAATTCAATTATTTCATTCAGTTTGATAATTTTCAGGTCTATGATCACGGCAAATATGTTGTTAAGCTATTTGGAGGAAAAAAAAAAAAAAAACCTAAAATTATTATACTTAAAAAGGCAAAAAAAAAAAAAAAAAAACACACGCACACACACCAGGGTTTTAAAAAAAATATATCATATCATATTATTAGCCTAAAAATAAAAAATAAACCGAAAATATAAGACCAAAGCATCGTCCCTAACCTCCTCACCAGTTCACTTTGCAAAAGCCTAAGCCACCATCGACCGATACTTTCTCTTCTTTCTCCACACCTTCGCTTTTATTCTTTTATTCATATCTCAATCAATCAATCGATCCTACTTACAATTTTTCAGCCCTAGTTCCCAATTCTCGTTTGATTCTGTCAAACTTTGATGCCCTGTGAGCTGGATAACTTAAGAATCCATGGAAGTTTGAAGTCTTGAAACGAAAATGAAACATTTTGTTTCAAAGCTTGAATATTTAAAGATTTATAAGGGAAAAGGAAGTTTTTAGCAGCAATTATTTTTCAATTCTTTGCAGTCAGGTTCATTATTCTTTGAATCCCTCTTTGGGTTTTTTTTTTGTCTGTTACTCTTTTTTCTAAATTTCCTTTCTTTTTGAATTTTTTTTTTCTGCCATTCATAGTTTTGGTTAGTTGTAGTTACGAATTAAACTGAATTGTTAAGTTGAATCTGGGTTACCAATTACTTGTGTTTGGATTATGGTTTATGGGTCAAACTCAATTTTTTCAATTGTTTGTATTATGGTGACTCCTTTTTACTAGGTGAAAGAAGAAGGAAAGATAGTTATTGCATTATCTACTAACTAATTCTATGTTTAATGACAATAAAATGCATTTTTTGGACTTTTATGTTCTATTCTGTTAACTTTGTGCAACATGGGACCATTAGTTTATGTGAGCAACATCTTAAACATTGGTATTGGACTCTACTTGTAACTATTTTTTCTTGTTTCTAAGTGTAGGAGCAGACTTAGGAAGAATCAACGAGAGTAATTAAATACTTCAAGAAATGTTATATGTTGTGAATGTTTTCTAATTTATTTCTTATGTTGGTTCTAGATTGTACTCATTTTGAATGAGAAAGGCAGTACTGCTTTTGGGAAAATGAGTGGAGGTGGTCGAAGGCGCAGTTCTAAGTGGGATTTGAAAGAAGAATCTCGTATTCAGTTTGAAAATGTACATGACAATCCTTGGCCTGGTAAAGCAGGCTTATCTTTTCATGACAAAGAATCACGTGGCTGGCTTTCTCCTGAAGCTGTTGGTGGTAATCGTTCCAAGTGGTCTATTTTGGAACCTTTGCCTGGGAGAAGAGGCTCGCGTAGGGATGATAGCTTTGATGAAGACCGTAACAGAAGTTTAAAGGCAATGCCCTCATGGAATGGAGAGGAGAGTTATGGGACAAGAATGTCTCCTGGTCTCGATGAATGGAGACAGCAAAGCCATCGTAATTCTCCTAAAAATGAATGGAAAAGATCAAGAAGGTTTGATAACATACCTATTCTGATTTAAGTACTAGTTATTGATAATGTCCTGTTTTTACCATTCACTTTGTGCATACAGCCATATATAATGGCTTTATATTATATATAATGACCTATGTGTCAGTAATAAATCAATTACTTTTTTTTTTTTTTTCCATCAGCTACTTTTTCTAGACTTGCAAATGCTTTACCATCCAGCTAAAATTTTTTAAATTCTTGCTAGATTGTACCTTAGTTTGTTTGTGTTGCATTCTTCCCATGTACTTGGCGTAATGCTTTTTTCAACTTTCTGATGAAGTTTATTACTTATGACATACAAAGGGAGTAATAATCACTGCTGCTGCTTTGCTTTATTTGATTCTGTGAATATCACAAATGTTCCTCTCTCACTTTCTCTCTAGTGAGTTGATACAGTTGGTTGATGCTGTTTAGTTCTCCTGTTTTCTGGTTCATTTGTAGAAGCCAAAGCCAGAGCCGGAGCAGGAGTAGAAGCCCAGTCCGTAGCTTTGGGAGAGAATCAGGACTGTATGACAGAAGTAAAAGCAGATCAGGTGTATTAGTTCAGTTATGTAAAGATTTTGCCACTGGGAGATGCAGGAGGGGCAATCATTGCCCATTTCTTCACCATGGTCGTGAGAGCTACGAGGATGGTTGGGAAAGACCCAGGAAAACTATAAGTTCAAAATATCCAACCCCCCATGATTCCAGGGAGTACCCTGCAGGGAGCGGAAGATCAACTGATTGTTGTACTGATTTTCTTAAAGGAAGCTGTAGGAGAGGTGCATCCTGCAGGTTTCCCCATCACGGTGCCTCTTATGTGCCTGGTAAAGGGTCCTGTAGTGAGGGAATTAGGGAAAGAAATGACAGAAGGCATAGAGAAGCGACTCCAGAGAGACGTGGTGATCGTGAATTCCGTAGAGCAGCCGATGTTCCCTGCAAATTTTTTGCTGCAGGTAATTGTCGGAATGGAAAACATTGCAGGTTTTCTCATCAGGTTCAGGCCCATGCAAACCCTGACAGGTCACAGGATGCCAGGTGTTCACTTGACCAAAATTCTGATGACGTGGAGAAATTGTGGAATGGTCCAAAATGGAGATCTGCAAGTACTTCAGATGCTGGAAAGTTGAGTGAGGATAAAAATGAGACAATTGTTGCCCCTGATGGGGGGGCCCCTGCACGGTCTGTGGATGATGGATGGAGCAGTTGGGAAAATAAGACAAGCGGTGACCCTTCAGCTGATCATAAAATGGCTGAGAGTGAAGAAGCCCTTCCATGGAAGACAGAAAATGCTTGTGATAACATGCTTGTTTCTGAACAAAGAGCTGGCAAGAATTGGCTGGGAGACATGGACATGTCTCCTGAATGGAATTATAAAGTCCAACCTTCCAACCATATTGATAAACAAGAGCATGCTTCTTTAATTGGTTGTGACCATGGTATATCTCTAGAAGCTTCAGTTCAGGTGCATGATGCCACTGCAGTTGTGCCATCGATGATAAATGAATCATCTACCAAACTGCATGACTACAATTTAAGGGAGGTTGGTGCTAGTGTTCTGCCACCTGATGATAAGAGTGTGACTGGAAAAACTGCCAGCCGTCATAGTAGCATTTCTACCAATATTAAATTGGCGCAAAGTGTCAATCAGAATGGTCCAAATGCAAATGCTTTACCTCTTCCAGGCTTAAATAATGTTGGACAAAGTCAAGTAAGAATTCCACCTTCGGAAGGTATCATAAATATTCAAAATCAGACACTGCTTCAGGAAGGAAAGATAATCAACAAGCCAGAGATTGGAGAAACAAATTTATCCCAGGGGAATTCTGGAGTTCCAATAACTCAGAACATGGTAAGTAGCGAACAGCTCAATCAGCTTACCAACATCTCAGCCTCTCTAGCTCAGTTACTTGCTAACGGACAGCAGCTTCCACAACTTTATGCTGTTCATAATTCACAGGGTGATAGTAGTGCAGAAATATCTTCCTTTGCCAACTCTGAGGGACCTGTTAAACTAGATTCTGCAGTGACCATACAATCAAATCACAATGTAGGACCACAGAGGAAGTATGATCCTATATGTGACAGCTTTGAGCCTGAGCAGCATGATGTCAATAATAATCCCCCAGGGTTTTCACCAAACCTTGATAGACAGAAAAACATTGCAGATGGGAAACCAGAAATGTCATCCAAAAGCTTATCTCCTCCATCTGCTACTGGTGCACCAAATGGTGGTGATTACAGTAAGTTCAGCAACTTGCAAGAACCAAATGGCAGGAGTTACCAGTTAAATGAGATGGAGCCAGGTGCAAACTCCAAAGCTACCAAAGAAAACAATGTAGTGGTGAACGAGGAGAGCAGGAAAGCTGGAGAGGAGACTGTAGATGAGGATTGTCCTTTGGAGAACATTGATGGAGATGGAAAAAATGACGAGGGCAAAAAAAGCAAGGATATCAAGGGGGTTCGGGCTTTTAAGTTTGCACTTGTGGAGTTTGTTAAGGAGCTTCTGAAACCCACATGGAAAGAAGGTCAAATGAGCAAAGATGCTTACAAAAACATAGTGAAGAAAGTAGTTGACAAAGTTACTGGTACAATGCAGGGGACTAGTATTCCTCAAACACAGGAAAAAATTCAACAGTATCTTTCTTTTTCGAAGCCAAAGCTGACCAAACTTGTACAGGTGGGCTCTCATTTATTTACATGGTATTTCTCAAGGAATGTAATATGGCAAAGGAATTGGATTTTTTTCTTTCCTAATTTAATTTTCTGTTGTTGAATCTTCTCATGATGCAAATTTATTGCAAGGTAGAAGCTGTTTAATTTTATGTATACTTTTGGTTAACGTCTGTTTTTGTGTCTTTTCAATATTTATTCATTTATTTATTTATTTTTTGGGTTGCAGGCATACGTGGAGAAATTTCAGAAGGATAAATGAAACAAGGGACTTCCAGTGTTTTCTATTCATTTATTTTTCCTTGTTACATAACAGGCTCCTAATATTTCTTGTGAATTTGTTATGGTAGTGCAGTGCCTAGGATGACGTTTTTTCTGTTTTGTATTTTAGTTGTTAGAATCAAGATTGTCTAACCTTTCAGCTCCAGCCTGCATTTTTACCATATTATTTTTGTTTTAGAGTTTATGTTGTCACTTCTTTGTGCGTGGTTATTTATGCTGGCATCTATGTAACAGCATTGCCCGATTTTTCAGATGTCTTGTTGTCACTTCATAGATCTCCACATCTTTTGCTCCCATTGTAGCTAATACTTCAAGCCCAAATACTCTTGCCGTTTCTCATTTTTATGACATGAGTTGCATTTGGTTTGGTCTTGGGGCATTTTGCTCTTTTTTTTTTTTAATTTTATTTTCATGATTTGCATTTCATGGTTAAGTTTTGTGAGCAAGACTTTACCTTTCTATTTTAATTTTTGCGTGTAGGGTTCATGTTTTCATCTTGCAATTGCAAATGGAGTTATTGTTGATGTGTTTTGGTTGCAATTATTATTTTTTTTTTCTTTTGTTATGCAGTTCACATCTACCTTCTTTTAGTATGCAGAATTTTAGGTAATTATGCTGCCCTGCTTTCTGAGCCCTGACTGTCTAGTGATGAGTTATGAGATCAAACCCTAACCAGTTCTCTAGTTTTCTAGTTATGCCTCGGAGAGATTATTGATTGAATTCAGTATACATGCAGTCTCTCACATTATTTCTTGGATCTACTGATTTTTAGGTGGATGTCACAAATTTTATTTTTTTTTCATCTTTTTATATTTATTACTGATTGTATACATTTTAGATGAACTGACATGATATTGTGTTGGATAATAGCTATTCAGGTCTTTCTTATTATTTGCTTTATTTGTGGCATACTTACGTTTGGACGATACAAGAAAATGGTTTTTTTTTTTTTTGGTCGTATGCCTACTGCAGAATAAGAAGTGAATCGGCGGTTCTGTTCTTGAACCCTTTTCATACAAACTAAAGAATTGAGGTGGCAAACGGGTTGCCCTGGGTCACTTTGTATTCAGGTTTGGCGGATTTGGATAGGATCGGATTGCAGAAAGTTGGGTTATATATTAAATCAATGCATGTCATTTCGGTTTAATCAGTTGGTTGAGTTGGATCAAGTAATGAAAATATCCATGTGGTGACAAGAAAACATACAATTAGTGACCAGAAAATATTATGTAATAATAAGATTTCACACATTACGATTGAAGTTTGTAAATGAGCAGTAATATACATTGACAATATCTAGAATATGTATAAATTAGGCATGGGCCTAGTGCGAGTCTTAGATTAATTAATTTTTGCTAATTATTGAACAAAATAATATTACATAATTAAAATAAATAAAATATTTTTTATAGATCTCTTTAATCTCCTATATTTTCTTAAATTTTTTTTTTATGAAATTATAAATTATCATCGCATTAAATTTTTGGAGTAAAAAAAAGAGATGATTTTACTTTAGAAATATAAATTTTTTTTTTTTTTTGGAGGAAAAAAAATAATGATGTAGAAAAGAGAAGACTTGGATTTTTTAAATTGAAAAAGAGAAATGAAAAGAAGAAAAATAAGAAAATAATTTTTTTAAGCGAAAATTATGCTTTAAAAAAATATTAAAGTGAAAAAAAATCATAAACTATGAATTAAAGTGAAAAAATATCCCTATGTATATAATTTCATTCATTGTAACTATTTATAGGTGACAAATATCAATGGTTCCAAAGATATGGATAAAAATAGAATATTATCTCATAAAAATTTTTATCTATAGAAATAAAAATAGGCATTCAATATTATCATAATACATGTAATATTATCATAATACTCTCTCTTGGATGTCTATTATTAACAATATGTGTTGAAACCTTATTAAAGAAAAATTATATAGGAAAAAAAATCTTAGTAAAAAAAAAAAGTACATCACTGTTATAAAATTTGCACATAAAATTGTCCCATTAAAAACTTTACAAGGAAAACTCAATAGAACAAAACTTAGGCTAAGGGAAAAAGAGCACAATGCACAAGAATCTCTCCTTCATGAATACATGATTTCTAACAAAGATCTTGTAACCGGTGCATGTCAATCTTGTTCACCAATTTCTCAAATGTTGTTGTAGAGAGTGTTTTTATAAATAAATCTGCTAAATTGTCAATGGATGGAATTTGATGAACATCTAAAATACATACTTAAGGATGTTAAAGTAATATCTATATATAATAATTTACTTATGACACTTTTCTTGGATATTAGTTGCATCATAAATATGTCTTGTTAAAAACTTTGCTAGAAAAATCTAGTAGAAAAAAAATATAGCTAAGAAAAAGAGTACAATTCATGTGCGATTCTCTTATTGCACATATTAACTCATAAACTTTTGTCCAAAAAAACTCTGTGGGATAAAAACTTAACTAAGGAAAAAGAATACAATTTTATAGTAATTCACTCCTCTTGATGAGGATAACATTTTAACACTATGTATATTAATCGATGAAACAATACCGTTCAAATTAGGTAAAGACTTATTAAATAAGTCTACTAGATTGACATTCAAACGAATTTGATGGATACCTATTTCACCGCTTTTCTAGAACTCACACATATAAAAGAATTTGGATGAGATATGTTTAGTTCAGTCACACTTTATATATCCACCTTTAATATGTGCAATGCAAATTGTTATTCTCAAATAACATAATGGGAATACTCCAATTGAGATACTTCATGAGCATAAAAACTTTTATAGAATTGCGGTATTATCATAAGTGAACACATATCTAGTTTGAGATTTACCATTATATTGATCAGACAAATAACTAGTATTTACATGTAAACAATATATCAAATATACATTATATGAAAATATAACCAAATCAAGAGTGTTTCAAAGATAACACAGTAAGTCTCATATCATTTGGTATTATAGAGCTATACTTAGCTAGAAATTTTTTCCTGCAAATGCAATATTAGGTCTGGTGCAATTTGCAAGATACATAAATGCCTCTACAACACTTATATATGGTATACTTCAAGATCAAATAATTCTTTGTTATCCTCTTTAGATATAAAAAGGTGTCACATCCCAATTTTAGAGTGTGAACCCTCAATTTTACACTCTCAACTTTAGCACTTGCTGAATTTAACGCGTTGCGCAGAGCTATTATGGTAGTCCCGCTTGGACGGAGATTCGGAGGCAACACCCCCAAAAGAAAATTTTTTAGGCTTCAATTATATTGCCACCAAACATCTAAAATTCTCAAACTTCTTACCAACAATCAATATTTAAAAAAAAAAGCCAATCAACACGCCTACCGAGGCATCGACGGTGCTGGTTCCAGCCTGGGCAGAGCCGTCGACCTTGCCGGTGTCGCGCTGCCCGAGTTGCCGGCGATGCCACCCAGACTACCTGCCTGCAATCCCTGAAATACCTCCGATATGATTTTTCAGCTTTTTTCTAACTCTACCCTATTGGTCTTTTCACTTTTCCACTTCCTAAACTACCCTCACCCACTTTTCCTATAAATACCCCCCTTCATCTTTCATTCCAACACACACCTCTTGAATTTGAGTAAATTGCTATCCTCAAATTCCTCTCTTCTTCTCCCTTCAATTACTTTCTAATTAATTAATTAATCTTTTTAATTAATTAATTACTTCACCCTAACCAAGTTAATTAATCTTTTTAATTAACTAAAACTCTTTTTTTTAATTAACCACTCAATTAATTAATTAATTAATCTTTTTAATTAACTAATTAATTAATCACTCTTTTTCAAAAATTATTCATTTTTCCAAAATCAAATTAATCATTTTCCTTAATTCAACTTTCCTCCAAATTAATTAATTAATCCATCCATCCTTTTCATCACATTAATTAGTTAATTAATCATTTTAATTAATTAATTAATCTCTCAATCAATCCAATCACCCGGTCCCAATAAAATGGAATTTCGGTCCGGTAAAACCCTCCACCCACCAAAAGTCAAGGTATTAGCCTTTTCCTTTCAAATCCAAATCAAATCAATCAATCTGATCAACCCCTAAACCCCTCCATTTAATCATGGAATGAACTACATGGGTTTTGATCTCCATCCAATGAGGTACGTAGGCACGTTTGGAATCTAAATCCAAATCCCAATCAATCTCTTTTACCCCCTTTTTTTATTAATGTATTTTATGAATGTCTCATTGTAATTTTCTCATTACACTCATATTATATTTATGCATATTACTTACAATTATCATTTTTATAAATGTCATTCATGAAATCAATTTTTCTAAAAGTCAAATTAAACTTAAAAGCCAAATTTTGATTATTTAAAACTAAAAACCTAGCCCCCGAGTTCAACCTGGTTTGAGGCTAGTAATTTTATCCATGGATAAATTAACTAAAAATTAATGAATTGGAGTCAACTGGATTTTTCCTTAATTTTTTCCATTTAAAATAAATTAGGGTGGCGACTCCCAAAATCATTTTTAAAATCAACCGATCCGAACCCAAGGGTTCCATCATGAGTCTAAACCCAAATGAGCATCCTGGTTTCCTCTAGCGGACTGGGCCGGTACTCGGACGAGGCCTCACATAGAAATATGACGGTTCTAAAACATGGGAAGAAATAAGATCATCTATGCTCATAGAACCCACTCATGCATACACTAACATTGTCTAGGATCTTACCAAAATCTCATGCATTAACTTAATTATCCAATAATAAGGAAAACTTTAACTAGCGAAAGCATAATTTAAAGAAAATACTTTTAGATACAATCCATACAAAAAGAATATTTAAAACTCCAAGTAAATTATCAAATAAATAATATTCCAAAAATGAAACTCCTAGAGCTTCTAAAAAGACTCTTCATATGATGGCATGCTAATAAACTTTGGATAAGGAAATTCACCAAGCGAAGTAGATTGCTTGAGTCTTCACCTTGTCTCCTCATAATGCTCACCTGAAATCACACAGAGAAAAGGGGTAAGATAGATGATCTCAATGAGTAAACAATATAACTTACATAATAACACATATTCCTTAGAAAGGGCTCATAGCTTATAACTTATAGATCTTTTATTTATAATTCATGACTCATAGTTTACAATTTAACAAGGTTCGCAAAAATCACACTTATTACTTGTGAGTGAAGACCCTACTCAATCCACTTGTGAGTGAAAACTGTACTCAAAAACCCTACTCAATTCACTCACATGCACTGAGAAGAGGTGGCCTCAAGCCAAATTTCAACTCCTATCATATAAAAAATCATGAAACTAATCAGGCTCCACGGCTAGAACTGCCCCTTCTAGCTGAGGTGGATACTATACCCATATCCATCGGGTTAAACGCAATGGCACAGGTTTTGATGATTACCTATATTGGCACAAGGATTTCTGCATAAAAGGTTCATGGGTACCATAGCTAGAGCTAATGGCAATTACTTATAACAATAGCAATTAAAAAGCAATAACTTATAGCACAATAGCAATAGCAGTTTAACTTATTGAACAAAAGATAAATAATAGTGTGGTTCCAAAAAGAATATTAGGTAAGACAACAATCACAAAAGTTCTTTCTTATCATAAAATAATCAAAATGGTTTCGGACCAATTGTCCTTTGGCAACCCAAGATTAACAAAGAAGTCCTATAGTTATAATAGAGAATATAAAGGCACTTGGGTTTCAAGAATCTCAAAGGTTTACATTATTGTAGAATTGACACCGGATTAGAGCAAAATTGCAGCTAATAATTTAAGAAGATAATTTTAACACACAGATTTTACGTGGAAAATCTCCAAACAAATTAGAGTAAAAAACACAGGCAAGGATAGAAGAATTTCACAATGAGAAATAATAGGAGTTACAACATTCTCTCTAAATCACAAGGAGATAACAATAATAATCTCTCTTGAAAATAGGAAAAAACTCACACTAAATAATTTTTATCTAACTCTCTAATTTTCTCTCTGAGATTTGGGATACCTTAAATGCTTGAGTGCTCTTGCCATTTATAAGGCAAGAGCACTGTGTAGTCAGTTAACAATTTGCTAGTTATAATAAAAATTTTCGTTGCCGCAAATCTTCAATGATTTTTTTTTCTTTTTGACTTTTTTTGCCGGCCAACAATCTCCCACTTAAAAATTTGATTGAGGATCAATCAATCTTCATACTATTATTTCTTCCTTGCCATTCCCTGTTACTCATGTCTCTGCTAAGTTGCTAGAGGATCAACACCAAATAAACTTGTTAGTATTGACTACCTTTGTCATAAAATCTACCAGATTCTCTTTTGTGTGAATTTTTTACATATCCACTGTTCTTTCTTCCACTTTCTCACTAATGAAGTGGTACAAAACTCTAATGTGCTTGGTTTTTGAATGAAAGGCTGGATTTCTTGAGAGATGCAAGGCACTCTGACTGTCACAGAACAGAGAAATCTTCTCTTGTTTGTACCCAAGCTCCTCCAATACCATCTTCAACCATTCCACTTCTTTACTAGCTTGTGTAGATGCTACATATTCTGCTTTTGTTCTTGACATAGCCACAACTAATTACAGTTTTGAAACCCAGCTTACTACTCTGCTAGCAAGTGTAAACACATATCCTATGGTGGATTTGCTTTTGTCTAAGTCACCTGCATAATCTGAATCAACATACCTTCTAACAATAAAGTCTGATCCTCATAACATAATGCAACATTTTTAGTCCCTTTAATGTATCTCAGGACCCTTTTCACGGCATTTCAATGGTCTCTACTACAATTTGCATGTACCTACTAACCACTCCCACTGCATGTGCAATGTCTGGTCTTGTACAAATCATAGCGAACATTAAACTTCCCACTGCTGATGCATACGGTACTTGAGACATCTCCATCCTCTCTGCTTCATTGTTAGGGCTCATATTGGAGGATAGCTTGAAATTAATAGGAAGTGGGGTAGAAATTGGCTTACAATATTGCATGTTAAAGCATCATAAGATCTTCTTCAAATAATTCTTTTGAGAAAGCCAAATCTTCTTATTATTTCTGTCTCGGTGAATTTGCATCCCTAGAATCTTATTTGTCAATCCCAATTCCTTCATTTCAAACTTCCTAGCTAATTGAGCCTTCAAATCTTTGACATGATCTTTGTTAAGGCCTGCTACCAACATATCATCTACATACAACAGCAAGATGATTAAATCATTTCCACCAAACCCCTTGACATACGCATAAGGGTCTACATTAAGTCTGTTGTATCCAAGGCTAATGATGAAGGAATCAAATCTCTTATACCAACACCTCGGCGCTTGTTAGAAACAGTATAGAGATTTATTCAACTTGCAAACCAAGTTCTCTTTTTCTTTTTCTTCAAATCCGTCTGGTTGGAGCATATATATTTCTTCTTCTTCAAGATCTCCATGAAGAAATGCAATTTTTACATCCAACTGCTCTAAATGTAGGTTAAAAGTAGCACATATTGCCAAAACTACTTGGACTGCATTAAGTCGAACCACAGGAGAAAATATCTTATTAAAATCAATCCCTTCTTTTTAAGCATACCCTGTTACAACCAGTCTTGCACGATACTACTCCACTTAATCGTCACTATTTCGTTTGATCTTGAAGACCCATTTATTTCCAATAGGCCTTCTTCCTTGTGGTAACAGCACAAGCTCCCAAGTCTTGTTCTCATGAAAAGCTTCCATTTCTTCCTGCATTGCTGCCATCCACTGAGATGCATTTGAACTATTCATTGCTTCTTGGAGAATTGATAGCTCACCTTCCTCTATTAGAAGACAGTATGCAATATTGCTCTCTACAAAATAATCAGACTGCCAGGCTGGTGTTTTTCTTTCACTAGTTGACCGTTGAACTTCTATAGTTTCAGACTCAATGGGTTCTCGTTGCTCAATTTCTGGTATTATTTCAGAAGAATCCTTTGAATTAAACTCTTTTTCCTCCGGTACCATTGTAGTTTCTGGACCTTCATTTGAACTGCTACTATCACTTTTCTCTTGCAACTTCCCTTCTGCAAATATCACATCCCTGCTGATAACAACCTTATGGGTAGTGGGATCCCATAGGCGATACCTTTTTACTCCATCAGCATAACTTAGAAATATGTATTTTTTGGATTTTGGATCTAATTTCATAGTTTCTTGGGTGTTGTACATCACATACACAGGACTTACAAATACATGGAGGTTTGAATAATCAATAGGCTTTCCCATCCACATCTCCATCAATGTTTTCAACTCAATTGCAGTTGATGGTGACTGATTGATCACATAACAGGCGATGTTGATTGGTTCTACCTAAGATATTTTTTCTAGACCAGTAGCTCCCAACATGGCCCTTATTCTTTTTAATAGGGTTATGTTCATTTGCTCAGCTACTCTATTTTGTTGAGACGCATATGCCATAATGAATTGTCTCTTAATGCCTTCTTGATTACAAAACTCAACAAACTCATTAATAGTATATTCTCCTCTATTATTTGTGTTTAAACACTTGACCTTTTTCCCAGATTCAAGTTCTACCTGTGCTTTGAAAGTTTTGAAAACTGAAAACACATCTCTCTTCCCCTTGATAGGAAATACCCAACATCTCCTGGAATAATCATCTATAAAGGACACAAAGTACTTCGCTCCTCTTAAGGACATAACTAGTGCTTGCCATACATCAAAGTGAACCAATTCTAAAACTTTCTTGCTTCTAAAATTTGATTGTTGAATTTTAACCTATGTTACTTACTTGTCACACAATGCTCACAGAAAGGTAAGGACACCTTAGTGAGTCCCAAAAGTAGATTCTGTTCCACAAAAAATTTTCATTCCCTGCTCAGACATATGCCCAAGTTTCTGATGCCACACTATTGTAGATCTTTCACTTGAACTACTTGAAGCAACATATGCTTCTCCTTTTTGCAGAGTCTCTCCCATCAGTATATACAAATTTGCAGTCATTTTCTATCCTTTCATAAGTACAAGAGTGCCATAGATTATTTTCTTAATCCCATTATGGGTTTCGATTCTACATTGAAGATCATCCGATTATCCTTCAGATAATAAATTATTCTGCAAGCCCTCCATATGTTGCACATTTTGAATAATGCGAATTGTACCATCATACATCTTCAGCTTGATGGTTCCAATATCGACAATTTTCAAGGCATGATTATCTACCATGTACATAGATCCTCCTGAGATAGGTTCATAATGATGGAACCACTCTCTCTGAGAGGTCATATGAAATGAGGATCCAGAGTCACCAAGCCATACATTAGCAAATCTTTTTATGTCTTATGAAGTCATCGCTGCTTTACAACACAAAGCTTCACCTTCATTTGAGGTAAATGCTACATTTCCATGAGGACTAAAATTTTTATTTAAACCCCAGCAATACTTCTTCAGGTGACCCTTCTTGCCATAATGGTAGCACTTCATGTTCTTCTTACTTCTTGATTTGGACCTACCATGATTTTGGCTCCTACTTAGGCCACATTCCATTGATCTCCCTCTCATCATCGTTAGCGCCTCCGCTTGCTGCAAACTAGCCAATTTGTCTTTCTTATTTCTGTGCCAATTTTCTTCTTCCAGAATAGCAGTTACAATTTTATCGAAGACTAAATTGTCTGTATTGTTTGTCAAATTGATGATGAATTAATCATATGAATCTAGTAAACTTTAAAGCAAAAGTTCAGCATGCTCTTGTGACTCTATTTTATAACTCAGTGATGTGAGCTGAGAAAACAGAGTATTCAAGGTGTTAATGTGCTCCTTCACTGAACTATATTCTGACATCCATAAAGTGTATAATTTTCTCTTAAGGAAAATCTTGTTGTGAAGTGACTTGGCCTCGTATAATTTTTCTAGATGATCTCAAATCTCTTTTGCCGTTTTCTTCTCCTCTATGCTAGACAATATTTCATCAGCAATTGCCATATGAAGATTTGCAAGAGCGTTTCCATCCATCTCGTTCCATTTGTTGTCATTTGTGATCTTTGCCAGCCTATTACTAATGGCCGTCAGATAATTATCTTTTCTCAAGATAGCCTTCATTTTCAATTTCCACAGTGAGAATTTTCTCCCGTTAAACTTTTCAATCTCAAACTTTGCCTCACAGTCTGCTTTAAAGCAAATATCTACTCTATCTATTTCACGTGAATAGCAACCATACGTATGAACAGTACCTCCGTATGCTACAGTGTTCTGCTACAGTGTATGAACAGTATTCGTATACTACAATACTAAATAGTATCATGCAACAATTTTGTAAAATCACTATTTTACTATTACCAAAATTCTAATTTTACAACCGCTTTTGAAACGGATTGCACTAGAAAATTTCTCATTTTTTTCTCTTTCATGTAATATATTTCTTTTTTCAAAATATGAAACTGCCTGAGACAGCAACTATGTAACAGTCTTAATAAATTCTTTTTTGATGTCGAAGATCAGTCTATACTGCAGAGCATATTAAGAATATTAATAGGACCACCACCAGTTGCTCTGATACCACTTGTTGCGGAATTGACACCATATTAGAGCAAAACTGCAGCTAATAATTTGAGAAGATAATTTTGACACATAAATTTTACATGGAAAACTCCCAAATAAATTAGGGTAAAAAATAATGGGCAAGGATAGAAAATTTTCACTATAAGAAATAATAGGAGTTATAATATTCTCTCTAAATCATAAGGAGATAATAATAATAATCTCTCTTAAAAATAGGAAAAAACTCATACTAAATAATTTTTATCTAACTCTCTAATTTTCTTTCTGAGATTTGGGATACCTTAAATGCTTGAGTGCTCATGCCTTTTATAGGGCAAGAGCATCTCATAGCCAGCAAAAAATTTGCTAGCTACAATAAAAATTTTCAGTGCCGCAATCTTCAATGATTTTTTTGTTCTTTTTGACTTTCTTTGTCGACCAACATACATAACATGATAGCTTGTACTTGTAACATGAATATAATGTTTACTCACCTTATGGTTTCTTAGCTTCTAATTACAGTTGCCTTTGAACTTCTAATAATTCTCAAGCTCTAACATAACATTATAATTCAATACTTAGTATTTGCTTAATCATCATATTGTCCTATCCCATAACTATCCCATGCACATATAATATTCATATATATTTAGAGTTGCACTTATAAGTGCACTCATCACTTACACATAACATGTTAACTTTCAAGTCTTGTACACTTAGCCTTCTTAAGCTCATATGAAATCACATTATAACTCATACTATGACTTTTCTAAAGTCAAACACAATGTATCATGATCGTAATATCATAACATCCATCTCATAATCAATTTAAGATCATTAATTCACTATTAACACATCATAAGATCCATTTCACTTGTCACTTAATCATATCCATATATTAACCATAACATAGTAATAGGGTTAGTAAACCCTAGGTAGGCTAAATTATCTCTAGGCTTATCTAGAGTTATTCCTTCAACCAACATGCAATTAAATCATTTATCATTCATATATACATGTCAACAATCATTAAAGTATATCATATAAAAATTATAGATATTGGGATTAAATTCTCAATATAGGCTGAATGCACCCATCAAGGAAAAATATGAATTTTCTTACTTTTCACTTTTTTCGTTCATTACAGTAATATACAAAAATATTATTTAAACCAATATTTTTCATGTAATCTTAACAAAAATCACTTTAGAATGCTTTAGTATACCAATTGGCACCCATCTTAAAATATATGCATGAAAATTTTCAACTTTAAGTTTTAGGGTGAAAATCATAAATTTTCTTGCTTTTGGTACTTTCCGATCATTACAATAATATACAAAAATATGATTTAAATCAATATTTTTTATCTAAACACAAAAAAAATTAGTTTAGAACACATTCAAACACAAATCAACAGCCCCCTTGAATAATTGCATGAAAATTTTAATTTTGAGTTTTAGTGTTCACCTTTGGAGGATTCGCAAAGAAAAGATTGTGTTTTCAGTTGAAAATAGGTTTCTCCTTCAAATAATTCACCTAGCCCAAATTATACAGAAATAAAACAGTAAATATACAGCCCCAAATAGATTTCTTATTGTTAGTTTCATAAAAATCAAATAATAGATTGAAAGGAACGAAAAACTTATGAAAACGATCGCAAAATCGAAAGGTTTGAAGGCACTTTGTGAATTTCAGTTGAGAGAATATTTTTGAAAGAATTTTTATGTTAAAATTATGAAGAATAAAAGAATGGTGGCTATCACCAAGGGGCTGGCCGAATTTTAGCTTTAAATATGTAGGTTTTGGCAAAATTACAAGTTTACCATTAATGAGTTAAATTATGAGTGTTTTGGTGTAATAGACTTTTAAAAAATTGAGTCTTTTATTTAATTTATAGGCTGATTATAGGTAATTAAAAATAAAATATTTTTCTTATTATTTTTATTAAAATTTCTCCCAAAATATTTAATTAAAATATTTTAAAAATGCTCGTAAAAATTATTTTATGCTTAAAAATCACTTTGTGCATGAAAATTCACTTTATGTGCAATAAATCATTTTATACTTATGCACTTCATATAAATCACTTATTTCACCATAATAATTCATATTATACATATTTGAACTAATCTAACATGCCACATAGTCATCAATCTTATAACACATGAATTTTCATAAAAACACACATTTTGCCATAATAACTCTAAATTCAAGTAATTAGTCATGAAAACTTATAGGGTAGGTGTGGATTGTTACAAAGGGTCTCTCTTTACTTCTGGTGAGTAGACCACCACTGGTGTATTTAAGGGAAAAGTTTTATATACACAAAATTGCTTAAGTATCTTTTCCACATAAGTAAGCTGGTATATTAGGACTCTTCGATGATCGATCTATAAACTAATACAAAGTTTTGTTTCTCCTAAATTCATCTAGAACTTATTTTTCAAATAAGTACATGTTTATACATGTTTTTTCAAGTTCTTTAGGAGTCACAATAATATTTAAATCATCAACATATACTCAATAATAGCATTTACCATTTTATGGTGTTTATAAATATGAATAGACATAGTGTACTATTCGCATATCTTTCTTTCAATAAGAATTCACTCAAAACAATTATACGATATATGTTCATATTGCTTTAATCCATACAAGGATTTCTATAATTTGATGAAATACATGTCACATGTTTGATGTGCATTCATTTCTGATATCTTTAATCTTTTTGAGACTCTCATATAAATATCATTTTATGAGGCATATATCAAACCTTTCTTTAACTATCATATTAATTAAATAATGAAATGTGATCATATTCAAAATAAGAGAATAAGTTTTCTTATAGTCAATACTAGGTCTCTGCAAAAAACCCTAGTAACTAGCCTTGCTTTACATCTTACCACCTTATTATTCTTATTTACACTTTCAAACAAACACCCATTCACATTTCTGTGAGTCAGCATAACATGTCTGAATTCCTTGCATTTAAATAGTGAGTCTAGTTCATCCTAATTTTGTCTTTTTCTATGATGGCCAATCATGTATATGCTGACATTTATATTCATAGATTCTAGATCTAGATTATCTCTTGAGACAGCAAGAGCTACTGTTGAAGAAAGTTCATTATCGAAGATAAATAAATTTCTATCAAATCTTTATCTTGTATCACAAAATTAATCAAGATCTAATCATCAACTTCATAAGCTATATCTAGATGATCTAATTATTCTGTTGTCTCAATCTATGTCTCATATTTGGCTATAACTCTTTGATTGAAATCTTTCTCTTTAAGATGCTTCTCTTCAAGAGATTTTCTTAGTAATGCTGCTTTTCTTTTTTATGGATTTATATCATTAGTTATAATTTATTGTCCACGCTTTTGCCATATTTTCTATTTTTAATAGTAATCACAACCCTTGTTAGGGTATTAATAGCTGGAACATGAGATTTTGTTACTCTTTTAGCATCTGTAAATACATTTGGCAGTTGAGTTGCAAGTTGTTCTAATTTGTATTATTTCTTGAACTTATAGTTCACTTTAATTTGTACATGGATCAAAATTTTCTAAATAGTTGTCATTCCGAAAAATTTCTCGATATTTTTTAGCACTAAAGATGCTTTTCTTTTCTCCAAATATCGAGAAATGTATCTCATTAAAATAAATTTGAGTCTCCTCTGTGGACCTATTTTAAGTTGGTGCTATTAGTATATACATAGCACAACCATAAAACTCACAAATAAGACATATTAGGCTTATGTCCATGTACAAGTCATATGAGAGAGTATTGTCATGCCAAGCATTGAATTATTGAATTATAGGTTCAACGCAACATGTTGTGCATGTATACTAGAGATAAAATAATTAAAAAATAACTCATAAATTATAATGCATAACTTATTGAAAAAAAATAATCTAATTAAAATATAAAGGCATTAAAAAAATCAAACAATGCAATAAGAAAAATAATAAAAATGCAAAATCTTAGCAAATTTCTCTTTCAAGAAGTCTACATAAAAATCATTAATATTGAATTGAATTGTATTCTCTATATGGGTTGTTTTTCTTCCAAAATTCCTATAATATACTAAATAATTTAGAGCATTCACTAAAGGGACTGCTACTGTACCAGTTGGCGTTATTTGATAATTTCTCATTAGCAATATTTCATTAATCTTTTCAACCACTATAAGATAAACAATAAGTTCAAAAAATTTTGCTATCTACACTGCTACTGCAGGAACATGTTTAAAGGCATAAAAAGTAGTATATGGACACTCTAGCATATCATATTTTGTAACTTTATTACCACAATTTCAACAGTGAAGTAATTATAAATATAATTGAATTGTATTATGAAATAAACTTAAAATGTGGAGATTTACATATTAAGCTTGTGGTAGAACAACAATCTTCAAATAATCCTATTGATTTTTTAGACTCTTCAAGAGAACACAAAAATCCTTAACAAAGATGTATTCAACTTTTAAATCCTCACTTAAATGAGGTCTAAGTAGGATCATAGCATTTGCTTTGTTTTGGTTTGATGCTATATTGCTTTCATTAATAGTTTCGCGCAGCTCGTTAGCATCCAAATGCATTTCAACATCAACCTATAATAATAATAATAATAATAATAATAATAATGACAGTTATACTAAATATTGATCCTTAATATAAGAATTCTTATATAGTGAAATAGGTTAGCTGCCACTTAAAACAAAAATTAACAATACAAAAATTAACAATCCATGAAGAACTCAAAATACTCTATGAAATTCATCATTCATGGAAAAAGGGGGGAAATCATGATAAGCAGGACTATGAGCTTTCATATTTCATTATCAAAATCTTTCAAACAAATAGTCTAAAAGGAAAGAGAGTACACATCTCAAGATAATGAATGAACCATGCTATCATGAGGAATAAACAGGATAATGGAGTGGCAGTTTTATCAAAGCATCAGTTTTCCTCTAAAGTAAAGAATTGAATCACATGCAGTTACAAGGTGCAGAGACATTTCTAAAAACCATAGGCAGCTGCAAAAAGATTATTTCATAAACATTAAAAATACTAGCCACTTCAGCTTCATGAACCATACATTATTTTATTTATTTATTTATTTATTTTTACTGAAAATTACTTCATCTCAATAGGCTTGAGCATCAAGGAAGATCCAATTAAAAAGATGTTAAGTTATAAATTAGTATTGACTAATCCAACTATTCAAACTTAGGATGGCAGGAATTACGTCTAAATGATAAGGCCAAAACTGAAGATAAACTAATCAACTATTATTATAATAATATGAACCACAACTTTAACTTCATGATAGTTTATAATTTAATAAAATCATTTTGCAAGAAATATTTGGAATTCATCTTATCAGCTTATAAAAACAAACTCAAATTCCATTTAAACAGGATATTTAATAAGATTTGAAATCACACTGAAAAGGGAATTAGGATTTGGAGGTTATATAGTAGAGACGAATAAACAAAATTGTGGCTACAATCAAAAAAATAAAATAAAAGGAAAGGAAAAGAATTAAAAACTCATTATAAAACCAAACAATAAAAAAAAAAAAAAAAATTGAAGTGGCTTATTCTCATTTAAATCTCAAACACCTGGCGAGTTGATTTTTTTTTTTTTTTTCATGAAGATAAATAGACACACATCACAAATTTAAACTAGTCTTTTAAATACTTAAATCAAATTTATTTAGTTATTCAGGAATGTAGGATATCGGTTCTTTGACAATTTAAGATACTAGTTACTCAGAAACTTTAGGGTACTAATTTTTCAAGAATTTATATTTTATTTATATATTTAATTAGTTCTTCAAAAACTATAAAAAATATTAGTTTTTCAAAAACTGTAAATAAGAAACTATATTGATTTATTTAATTCTACAGAAACTGTAGGATATTGGCTTTTTAAAAACTGTAGAATAGTAGTTCTTCATAAACTGTATTAATTTATTTAATTCTACAGGAATTTTTTCAAGAACCATATTTACTTAATTAAAATTAAATAATAATAACATTTCTATAAAAATTAATGATATAAAACGAAAACATATATATATATATATATATATATATATATATATATATATATATATATATATATATATATATATATATATATATAACAAAAAAAAATACAGGAAAAAAAATGAATTTAGGGTTTTCCAATAATTTGGCTTTATAAATTTTATTTTCAAATTGGCTTTATTGTAGAGATTCTTATAATACTGTCGGAAATAAGATTAAGAAGAGCATGTATGTCCAATGAGGCATTTTAACATATCAAAAATTAGACTTTTTCGATAAATCGCCAAAAAAAAAATACAGTTCTAAGATATGAAAAATAAATCAATAATAAGATACTCTCTAAATTTCCATGAAAAAATATTACTCAGAAAAAAAAAATTACCTATTGACATCCTTCAAATGGTAGCTTTAAAAAAAAGATAAAATAAATTCGTGTTGAAAACATAATAGAGAAAAAAGAATAGAGAAAAGTAAAGAAATAATAAAAGATAGAATAATTTATGTGTATAGAATTTCATTAATTGTAACACCTATTTATAAATGTCAATGATTACAGAGATATAAATTATTTATAGAGGTAAGAATAGATATCTAACATTATCTTAACACATACAATATTATCGTAACATTAGGCATTTGAATTACCAATATGTATAGCTTTTAAGTCCAGAGAAAACTTTGAATAAAAATAAAAATTATTAAAAGTTAACATCAATACTCCAAAAAAAAAAAAATTAATATCAACAAACAACGGCGAAAAATATTTAATTAGAATTAGAAATATTTAAAAGTTAAAAGTCACTTGTATATATTTTATATATATTAACATGTATAACTTCCTAAAAAAACGTATATATACTAATAATTTTTATGTATTTATATATTAATATATTTGTGATAATAAATAATCATAAAAACTAAAAAAAATCCTAAAAAGAGTATTTAGCGTGACTTCACTTAAAGTTAGTTTTCAATTCATTCCTAAAATCTAATATTTTAACAATTTTTTGACTCACTCGAAAAGAGTTTCAGCTTGAAACTAAAAATTTAATTGAATTTGGTCAAATTTTTAGTCTCAAATTTTTTAATACAATTGAGTTCAAACTCAAACTTAAAATTGTATTGACTCAATTATATCCTTCTTATCACTGTAATAATTTTGATTGTGCCAACAATATTTTTTTATTTATTAAAATTTAAAATATTAATGAATATTTTTTTGAATTGGTTCAATTTTTATTTTGGATCATCCGGTCATGCCTTGCTACAAAATTTTCTAAAATTGAATTTTGCCTCCTTGAATTCAAAAGCTTCTTCTCTGCAACAATTTGTTTGTTGCTTAATTCATTTACATACATTATCTGAGATCATGAATTTATGTGATCTCTTTGTAATCAAAACTAATTTGACAGAAGGTCTTTACGTTATATGAAAAGAATGATGAAGATATGGTCTGATAATGTTTCACATTAATCTTTAATTACTAAATTTGCGTTTAAGAAATAAGAGAGTCCCAACTATAATAGTAACCATTGAAATTAACCATTGTTGAACCTTCCAACAAAATCGGCTTAGGAGTCATCAACAAATCTTGTGGCTAGATTCTCTCCCCTCTCTAAAATCTCTTGCTCCTTGTTTTAGGGTTTCAGAGGAGGCTTCCCTACGATGGCTTAGGAAACCGGAAGGGACGCCCGATTTCAACTTTTTTTATGCTTTTTTATATTTTTCATGCTAAATAAGCCTGTTCCACCCTATAATGGTTCCTTTTACCTCCCATTCAAAGCAGATTTTGTTGAGTTTACCGGGTTTTGTTGCGTTTTGGACCAAACTTTATCTACGGTGGTTCTGCCGTCCTCCTTTCCGGCTTAGTCCAGCTCCTCCACTAGGTCATCCTCGTTATAAAGCTTTTCAAACAAATAGGATCGTGGGGGAGGAAAGATATGGTTAGCTTTGGCCAAGGTTTCTTTGGATATGAGCTTTTTAACTCCGATATGCTTCATCATTGGAGATCCTTGGCCCCTATAGTGGAAGAACCCTTGCATGGCATAGCCAGCTTAAATGGCGAGACTTTGTTTCCTGTCAGGTATACTCTGTTTGTTGTCTTCTCTGGCAGTAGAGGGGTATGGATGAGGTTCGATGATACAAAGTTTTAAAGAGAAGTCCAGCTGCAAACTTCTTTCTGGAGGTGAGAAGTTTATTCTCTTTGGTTCTTGCAGCTGTGGAGATGGCTTCGCCGGTGCGTCTGGCGAAGCTGCCGGCGACAGTAGGGACTACTGATAGAGAGAAGAAATGCTCGGGATATTTGCGAATTTTAGCATCTATGCAAGCCTGTGGGCTTTTGTTTCACTAGAACCCCTGTCTGTAATTAGTTTGGGCTCCCATGTCAAAAAAAACCCTCTAAAAGGTATGTGTTTTTTGGACTCTTTGTCCTGTAATGCTATATTTATCTGGACTCTCTTATTGATCTTCATTGTAATCAGTTGGGCCGCATGGCCCCTTAAATGCAACGCTAACATTTCTTCTTTAGCAAAAAAAAAAAAAGCGCCATGAATATTTGAAATTCGCGTGTCGTCATTTGAATCTACGAGATTTAAAAGCTTATCAATTTTTAATCAACCATTTTAATTTGTTTTTAATCTCCTATAAGAGTTAAACATTTTAATTCAATGTTCTCAATTTTTTGGGATGAATATGTGCCTTTTTCCCCTTTAATGGAGTGAAAACAAAGAAGATTGTTTGTTCTTTCCGTGCATGAATCAATGAGGGGCAAACTTTTCTTTTTTTTTTTTTTTGGATAAATGCTCAATTTCCCCCCAAACCTTATCATTATGTCTAATTAAGCACAAAATGACATTTTTGTCCAATTTCACCCAAAATTTTTATTTTATGAGCAAATAGGCTCAATTTTGACCAACTCATACAGCATTTCTCATACGAACTGAAAATATCAAGTGAACATTTAAATAATTAATTTAAAAAAAGAAAAAAGAATGAGAGCGACTGAGCAGAGATTGAATCGAAAGCCATCTCCATCTTCCTCTATATCTTCGGAGAGCAAGCAAATAGAGGAGAGACTATAATTTCAAATCTTCCATTGGAGAAGAGCTCCAAATCTTCAACAGCAACAAGTTTTCAATTCAGGTTATTAAGAACAGCAAACATATTAAAAGCAATCACCACCGCCTGAGTAAAAGTAAGGTCCTTCTCTTCCCCTGTACTTACCTTACCTTACAAAAATACTCAAATATTCCAGCATTTCTCCTCTCTATCAGATCCATCCTCTTGCTACTACTGTCTCCATCATCGTCCATAGTTCTTGCATAAAAGTAAATCTCTATACCCTATCCAAACAAAATTTCAATTTTCAAGCCCCACAAAATTGAGGAACGCAATGTGAAAGAACTAGTTGATGAAGAACTTTTATGGTTTCAACAGAGCTATGGTTGATCTTCTAGTTCTACTTCAATTTTGAACTTTCTCAATGATAACAAGAAGATGGAGTAAGTGGGTAAGTGCCAATTATGATCCATCATTTTATTTTTATTTTCTTTTAATTATTGTAATCCAAAGCTGGGTTAGGATTTGGTTCGATGAAAATTTTTACTTTATATGAATTTGTTTAGTTAGATGAACTTGGAAAGAGAAATATAGCTAGTGAAATTAAAGCAGAGGAGAAAGGTGATCGCAATATGAGATTATCAGCACTGATACTCATCGAAAAACTAATAGATATTTATCTTGATAAAATTGCCTCTAATGCGAATCTCAAACTTATGCATTTTACAATTTGGCAATCTCTTTACTAGAGCAAACTAGGCTTAAAATTAGATCTAGGGATTTCAAATAGGATTTGGGGATTTTAACTGTTATTGTTACTCGATTTTAAATTTCAATTAATTCTCTTTACTCAATTTTAAATTTCAATTAATTCTCTTTTTTTTTTTTTTTTAATTTTTCTGCTTGTAATGCACACATTACACTTAGATGGAAATTGACCTATTTGCTCATAAAATGAAATATTTGGACGCAAATAAACTAAAAGACCATTTTAGACCTGATTATACATGAAAATAAAGTTCGAAGGAAAAATTGAGCATTTATCTTTTATTTTAGGAATAATGAAAAGGCAAACTTGATGTTGTAAGATTTATTTAAAATACAAAAAGATGGAATAGTCTATTTTATTAATAAATTTAAGAAATCGAGTAACTTAAGAAAAATAAATAAGTAATCCTTTGTTATTTACTTTGTGTTATGCTCATCTAATTCATAGATATCATGCCATTATTGCTATGATAATTACTATTACCAATGTTATTATTATTATAAAGGATAAATTGCTCAGAAAGTTATTAAACTTCAGTATTTTTTAATTTGGTCATTAAAGAAATTTTTTTATCTGAAAATATCTAAACTTTGAAAATCATTGCATAGGATGGTCATTGGCTAGAATCCTAGCCTGAGATGTTAACGTGAACTGCCATACAAACTTGATCATCTGACTTAGCAAGACAGTTGAATGCCATATCACATATAAAATTAAAAAATAAAATTACATTTTTTCTATTTAATGAAAAATATTTTTTCTACTCAAATATTAACCAAAAAAATACAAAATCTCATATCCAGATTTTCATTTAAATCAATACCGTTTTTGCCTTTTCTTCAAGCATCGAAAATGAACAAAAATCAAACACCAAGAACACTTTTCTTGGTGTTTGAAACTCCAATAATTCCAACACTAGAAATCAAACACTAAAAAATGAACAAAGTGAAGGAGCTGACCAGAGCCTATCAGAAATCACTTCAAATCTATAAATAATAATATGAGCAACATTCATAATTTTTAAGAAACAAATGAGAGTATGAGCTAGCCCCAATCAAACCTCCACTAGCACCATTCTTTGCGAGCTCGTCGTAGCATCATCATCGCCAACCCCGATCCGTACTTATTCCAACAAAGGGTAGACCACCGAGTCTGATTTGAAGCTCCAGTAGTCGTCACTGGGAGCAGCGCTCTTTATCAATGACTCCCATCGCCGATTCACCTTCTGCCATTGTCACCTATGGAGTCAATCTCACAGTCTCTCTGTTCATATCTCCAATTTTTCCAATTAGCTTTAGGTTATCTCGTCTGTGGGTTTTACCGATTGTCGGTGAGGGTCTCTAGATTAGTGGATTAATTATTGGATTCGTGTTGTTTGTGGCTTGCAATTGTTGTGTTTTGGGCTTGCTATTACTAGGTTCCTTGTCACGATGTTACTTTATAAATTGCCCCGTCACTCTCTCGCTCTCTAGCTTCAATTCTCTCTCTTCCCCTCTCTCTGAGTAACCATAGCAAACCTTAAATCCATTTCGCTAATTCTCCTGTCACTCTTTGCCTTTGCAGGGTCTTCTTTTGAGTTTCAATGGTATCTCTTACTCTTTCCCTCCCTTTGTGCAAGTGCTCTGATCATTGTCGAATATTTATATTATTTGAGTTTGATTTCATATGTGAAGAATAAGTGTTTTATTAGTTTAATGTGTGGATCAATGGATCTAGTAGTTTTGTGTTGTGACTCTTTATCGCATACTTCAAGCTATAAATGTGATCGTTTTCATTAGACTGCTTTTTGATATTTTGCTTATGCATTGTTTGGTGTTACGTTTGAAAATGATAATTGGTTTAGATGTTGCTAGGTAAATAATTTTCTCTTATTTTGTTCTTAATCTAGGTAAAAAATTAATATTTTTTTAAAAATTAAGAAAAAAAAAAGGAAATAAAATTTAAGAAAAATTAACATAATAACTGGGCAAAATTTAACAATATATAAAAATTTAGGTATTTTCCATCAAAAAAATTTCTTTACTAATCACATTAAAAAAATCACTAAATTCTAGATAAACATTTTTCTTTTCACAATGAATTGTTAATTGCATTGAGATGTTAGAAGAGAAAATGTCTCAATAGCACAAGGAATTTCTTCAATCCAAATAGCTTCCTAGTAAACATTTACATTATTAGCAGAACTACCCACAAGGAAATTGACCAATATAAACAAATTGGGCAAATACTAAGAGTGCATTTGATATATCATAATGAGATATAATATAATATAATCAAATAAATTTCAAATAGAAATTTATTTAATTACATCTTATTATGTCCTACCAAACGAATTCACCTTAATATCACTTGCCAGGCAACTCCAAAAGCAGATCTATAGGAAAATTCCAACACCTCCACTTCTTTGCTTAATTTAAAATAATAGTTTTATTATTTAAAAAAAAAAAAAAAAAAAAAAGCGCTAAATATATAAACATGTATCATCACAGTAACATCAAAAGCACCTAAAAAGTATAAAAGGAAATAGAACCATCTCATAGCTAACCCTCTTTCATTACAGCATAAAGATACAACCATGGGATTGGCTTCCAAGCAGAAAATTGCAACAGCAAATTGCTCACAAATGCACACAGCTCTCACATAGATTATGGATTATGTACGTATATAATTTAATCATCTACAGTCTTGTCTGCCAATCTCACCACCACCCCACACCCACCCCCACTCCAACATAGGGTACTACAATTCATATATAAAATTGTACAGCGTGCTCACTGATAGTTTCTGGTGGAGTTCACTTTTAAAGTGGAGGAGCCACACGAAAACTCCTCTCAACCACTTGATCAATGATTTCAACATGTTTTTATACTACAGTTAATCATCAAATCACAGACTACTGTTGCCAACCATACTGCTGGTTGCGGTTTCCACCCATCATGTTTGAACCACGACCAGCACCAGAACTGCCATATGGAGCACCTTGAGGATAATTTGGAGCACCAACTCCATATCCGCTGCTCCCACCACCACGTGGAGCACCAGGCATACCACTTGAGCCATAGGGTGGTGCACGCCCTTGTGGTGGATGTGGTCCACTTCCATAGCCTCCACCTTGAGCTCCACGATTTGGATGGTTGTATCCTCCACTCGTACTGCTTGGGGGGTATCTGCCAGGTCCACCAGCAGGCCCACGAGGCTTCCCGTAATGGTGGCTAGGCCCTGCAGCAACTGGGGGCTGAGAATTATGCATGGGCTGATTAGGCCCTGATCTCATTTGTGGATGTACTTGACCAGACTGCTGAATGGGTGGAAGGCGGCCATGCTGCTGTGGGTGTTGCAGTTTCTGACGTTTTGCATTTTCTTCGTGCTGTCTTTGTTGCTGGCGCTTTTTTTTTGTCTGAAATTCGTGGGATGATTCATATTTGGGTAAGCTAAACCAAGAAAAAGAAAACTGGTCAGCAAAACAAACCAGATAACATGGGTTATAAATACCGCGTTATGTAACACAGTCAAGGCAACCAAATAGCATGCCAAACCTCTTTGGGTCGCAAGGCAACGGATCAGTCCAGAAATACTCTGCATCAAGTGCATCCTTGGCAGATATTCTCTGTTTTTGCAATGAAAAAAAAAAAAAAAAAAAAAAAAAAAAAAAAAAAAAAACTGAACAATATAGTCAAACATAGTTTAGATGATGCAGTTCAAATTGAATATTGAATTTTGCATGCTGAACACCACCAAATGTTGTCCAGGAAAGATTCTAGGGGGTCTTACCCTATGCACCTTTCTATCTCTCCAACTTCTTTTTTCCTTTTTCCTAGAATAGTTGAAACTTATCATAGATACGATTATAAAAAATATTTAACCTCGATCTGAATTTTTAGCACTGAGTTTCGCTCAGGTTACATCATATCAATAAAATCCTTGTACAAATGCTCAGAGATGTATTCACAACTCGTCCATTACTTTAAGAAAATGAAAAATGCCATCCTCAACACTTAAATCAAAGAATTCATCTGATTTGGTCAATGTTATTAATCAGAAATATGATATGGGAAATCCAAAGAACACAATAAATGCACACATGCAAAAACAAGGCACACACTCAGACGGAGCATCTAAACAGAAGGAACGAGAAATTGAATAAAGCAAATACCATGAAATGGACCAAGCAAATATCACTATATACACCTCCCTGGTGATAAAGCAAACAACTTTCTTCTCTCAAGGAAAATGTTGTCATAGATTCATCTTCGGAACGACAACACAGGACAGAAGTATCTTCATTCATTCATTCGCTTTTGGGTTCAGTGTTGCAACTAGGTGACACAAATCAGTCTGGTAACATTTCAGTCTCATGAGGCACGTGGATAGTAGTGAGATAAGGGAAAGGATCAAAGGTCAAAAGTTCAACTACCGTTAACCCTTGGCAAAGTCAGCACAACTTAACAACTCCAATTTAGTTGACAAATAACTCAGGTTCTTAGTAATATAAACAGACATTCAGAAACCAAAAAAGTAGCAGAACATATAAGAAATTTATGCCAAGTCGTCATATTAAACAAAATAAAGATATTATGTCTTATAAAGAAGATACCTGAGAAGGATCAAGAGTCAGCATTCTCTCCAATAACTCCAAAGCATGACGGTCAAAACTATGGAGAAAAAAAAAAAAAAAAAAAAAGGGTAAGATGGCAGATGAAAGATGGGAGGAAAAGAGTGAGGCAAAAGGTATAGAAGTCAGAAAACCTCACATAATGGTCAAACTTCTAAATATTAAAATTATAACATAGATCATCATAAGTTCTTTTAACTCACAAATTACAGAACTTACTGTCTGAAAACCTCTCTAAGACGTCTCTTCATCGGCCTTGTTGGTTTAAAATTGTTGTACCAGGGAATCTTGGAAACCCCAGGCCAATTAACTTCATCTGGTGCCCCACACAGCTCAAAAATTTTATTCAATTGTTCTGGCTACAAAAGTCAGAAAAAAGGTATTGCAATGTTATCATGCGAGCAAATACCTTTTCTCATATAAGAAAAATGTTACTGAGATGGAAAGAAATTAGTGTGCAACTATGGAGGACAAAAAATCCTCCTATAACTCAAAAAACAACTAGAAACAAGAAACACAAAACAAAATCTAAAAAATAAAGCTCTCTAGTTGAGCTGGATAACATTCAAAGACACCCCTCTCTAAAAGCTCCATAAGTGTAAGCCCACATATAGAACCCAAAAACACCACCTTGTCCCAAACAAACTAATGAATATGCTTTGATTTTTGAAGATACATGAAAGTGAGCAAATTATCGATGCCATAATTAACTGAATAGGAATCACAATAACTTATTTTCCTTTTTGTATTATTCTTTAATTTCCATAGGAAATATTTAACCAAAAAAGTCACAGTGTAGCATATCATCATACCACGTGATATGTAAATGAGATACTATGGACATGGCTGGCGCTCAAATCCAAATAAGAGGGCAGCATCCTAGATCCTCATGATCTGCACTATTCCAACCTATGATGCACGTAAGCGTGTTTGGATTGACATTTCCACATTTCAGAAATGGAGACACCATGAGACGGGCTTGCTACTTTTCAGGTCCACTTCTGTGATCAAGAAAAATTGGGAAATGCATTTCTGTAATGTGTTTCTTAGCTTTAAAAACCCCACTCTAACATGTAAAAATGACAAAAATGCGTTGCCTTCCCCTGCAAACTCTCACTCTCTCCATCTCTCTCTCTCTCTCTTGCTCCATGGCAATTTTGTTCTGCTCCTGGTATCACCTTTTTTTCCCCGAAAGCAGCCCCCCCCCCCCCCCCCCCCTCTCTCTCTCTCTCTCTCTCTCTATATATATATATATATATATATATATATTGGGCGATCAAGGATCGAAAAGAAAGTAAAGGTCTCTCTCTCTCTCTCTCTCTCTCTCTATATATATATATATATATGATAAGGGATCTAAAAGAAAGAAAAGGTTTTGAATTTTAATATGTATTTGCATGTGGTGGCTTAGTTAACATATTGTTTCTATTATTGTCAAAATCAGAATGGTTATTGCAATAGCATATAATAAAATAATGCTATCACTCAAATTACTCAATCCATACCTTATATTTTCTTTAGCTTTTATATTATTTCCGGATGGAGGGGATTTAAAACAAGAAGATTTGAATTTTATAATTGCATAATTTTTATGAAAAATTATAATATTTATAAAAATGCCCCAATATTTTCCCCCATGTTTTTTTTCCTATATTTTTGACAAATGCCATTTCCCACTGTCTGGTTCATATTGTATTCATTTTCACATTTCTGTTCCTGTGCTACGTAGGTTCCAACTGGTAATAGACTAAAGACAAACACCAAATTCTAAAACAATGACACCTATTAGTCTATCTGTCATCTTAGAGACAATCAATAATGACATGTAGTAATTTATTTTGATTTCAGTGGACTCAAACATAAATATAACTATTATCTTCATGGAATATTCCTGCCATTTATTTTAGAATTTTAGTCAATGCCTAAATCGACTCCCATGACTTGTGCTGCATATCTCATCAATACTATTGGTTAGAGAAGTCTTGAAAAAGACCAACAAGTTATGAAATTTAAAATCAAAGTAACTTTCAGGAAATCTATGTCCAAACATTTACAAAATACCAAACTATTTATCTGAAAAATTACAAGACAAATTGTGAGTCAATTCACCTAGAAATTTAAATCAATGGGATCAACGCCTCAAAACTCCCACACCATTTAATCTCTTATCTCTCTTTACTGCATTTGGTAGGGAAGAATACCTCTTTCACCACTTAAATAAATATTTGGAATAATTTTTAAGTCTTACTTTACCATGATTAGTAGGGCTAAGTAACTGTTAAGGGGTTTAACATTTGTGGAGGACTAGGTTAATAATAATATATATAGAATCTTAACTATCAACATCACTACAACTACAACAATTTAGTCACTACTGCCACCATACAAGTACAATTTATATCAACCAATAAAATGAAAACTGAAGCACTTTAAAAATCAGAATAATTACTCTTTAATTAATCCTATAACATTTTACCCCTGTTCCTCTCCCATACAGTGTAGTCAAAGAAGCACAAGGAGCACACCTAGCTGCTAAGGCGCAGAGAGGATTAGGGTTAGCACTTCTAGAACATATAGGCGGTCGCATTTAACACAGCACTCGCCTTTTGTGCTTGGGCAAAGTTTTTGAAGTAGGCAAGAGGCGCACGCCTATTTAAAGTTTAGGGTTCCGATTTTTTTTTACCTAAAAGTCCAATTCTTTTCTTTTATTTTTACTTAGAAAATAAGGGTAGTTTGGTACTTTTTAGTTACTTTTTCCAAGAGGGAGTCTAAAAGACATTTTAATATTTCTTTTAGGGTTTTTTAGTATTTACTTAAGGATTTTTTTTAGTACATATCTTGTAGGATTTTATCTCTTAGTCAAAGAAGCTAGAGTGAGAAATCTAACCATATACAAATTTCAGCACCAGTGGTCCTAGCCATGAATAGCAATGATAGAGTCAAGTAATTAAATTATTTTAAAATTTTTTCTTTTATATTCTCCAACACTTTACTGTCAACAATTTTTTTTAATCTCTCCATCTTTCTCTCTGTCTCTCTCTCTGTTTTTTTTTTTTTTTTTTTCTAATTTTCTTTGCTCTACAAATATTTCTATTATACTACTACTCTCTGTCTCTCCAATTAGAAAAATAAAATACAATACACAGTAAATATGTCTCTTTCTCTCCTTTTTTTTTCCTTGTATTATTTGTACTCTATTTGCTTCCAACATGAACTGCATAATCTAATTCCCTTAATTTGTGCTAAGTTTTGGACTATTTTATGCTGAGTTTTAGGACTAGTTTGTGGCTAATCTTTATGGCTGTTTTATGCTAAGTTTTAAGGGTATTTTTGTTCAAACTTGTCAATTGTTTGCTGTATACTTTTTGTTTTGACCTTAGATGTGCTATTTTATGTGTTAAAATCTCTTCATTGTCCTAAAGATATAGAATATGCTTATATAGGTGTTATGTTAATGTTTTCACAATCTATCAGGTATTATTGGATTTTTTTTTAGAAACTGGCACCTTGCTTTGCTCGGGCAAGCACCTTTGTTGCACCTTGCACCTCCTCTTATTGCCTTAAGTGCGCCTTGCACTTTTGACCACCTTGCTGCCACACCAAATTGGAGCACTTTTGATGTATTTATCCATAACCAATTAAATAAAACATACTTATAGAAGGCCATTTACCTATACCTCATCACAATAACCATAGAACTAATATTATTAATCTGCTCCAGTCACATGATCATCATGCAAACTAAACAAGCTGGGGAATAGTTGACTAATAGGTATCTAACCTTTTTTTTTTTTTTTTTTTTTTTTTTTTTTTTTTTTTTCTGGTTCATTCTTTTTTATGCTCGAAACCTCATTTTGAATTAACAGTAAAGCTATTTTTGGATGAAATGCTTTCAAATTGGGAACTGCTTAAATAGCCTTATTGAAAGTTAGCCCACTTGTTAATTAATTAGATACACAAATAAAGCAAGATTCACAACGAAGAGAACTTATTTGAGGTAGATTTGAAATGAAATCATTTTATAGGTATTTCAAAACCACATTCATGAACTTAGTTTGTTGAATGTGATCAACAAATGGAACCTATGTATTATCAAATTCGAATATAAAATTTTCAAATCCCTCCAGACAAATGCAAGGCAATATATCCATAAATTATGAGTCATGCAACAATCAACAACAGCTATAATCTCCTTACCTCATCTTTTCCAGGAAAAATTGGTTTCCCATGAAGAAGTTCCGCAAATATACAACCGACAGACCACATATCAACAGCTGGACCATACTTTGTTGTTCCAAGCAGTAATTCTGGAGGTCTACTCAAAATAAAAAATAAGCTTTGCTTATTCTTATTGACTTTTGTCATGTTTCTAACTCTTACTATTTAGGTGGAAGGAAATGGTGAATTCTCTTAAACAGAAATTTTAGGTAATCAAATCTTAACACCATTCAGGGTATAAAAGTTCACCTGTACCATAATGTAATAACACGATTTGTAAGATTTGCATTGTGGTCATTTGAGAACGATCGGGCAAGCCCAAAATCTGCAAGCTTTAAATTACCCTCATTGTCAATGAGAAGATTAGAGCCTGCAGTTGAAACACAGTTCAGCTACTTAATGTCTTATGAAATAAAAAACAATATTGAACAGTAAATAATTTACTTTCTTAATAACCTTTGATATCGCGATGAAGTACTTGGTTTACATGACAATAGTGAAGCCCGGTCAAAAGCTGCCTCATATAACACTTAAAGAAAAAGAAGCAAAGATTTAAAGACAACAATGAAGAAAAAATAAGGGAAGTACCAATGTGAAACATCAAAAGTTTCATCTGTTTATAATACCTTAATTTGAGGAACTGAAAATCTCATCCCAGGACGATCAGCAAGACCTGTCAAATCATGGTCCATGTATTCAAAGACCATGTAGATTCCACCTTTATACTTGTTACCATCTGTAATCCCACACTACAGTTGTCAGAAATCAACTGCCCTCAAACAAGACAGTCATTCATGAAAAGCACATTTTACATAAATAGTACAGCATGCACCTGAACGGACATGCACATGTGCAAATATCAAAAATAGTAACTGATCAACAACAGCACATGCAAAATAAAAGACTTGCCTGGCCTTCCCTGTTCATCCTTCTCAGGACCTAGACAAAACAGTCCCAAGAAATTTAGATATAAAAACAAAAAGACACCTATTATTCACGCTATGAACAAAAAATAAATCATAAGTGCAGTGCCACACATGCACAGCGAAATAGAAAAGTTCACAGCAGTACCAGGAGATGTCACAATCTCTTTCAACTTAATTACATTTTCATGATGTAGCTTCTTAAGAATTTTGATTTCACGTATTGCTGTGATGGGAAACTGCAAAAAATACAAAACTTATCTTAACAGCCAAAAATATAATATCCTTCCATGTTACTGGAAATCGATTTTACATTGCTGAACTTGGATACAATACATGGAAAATACAAGACTATAAGAGTGTGTTTGACAAGCCGTAATGAGATGTAATGTAATATAATCAAATAAATTTCTAATGTAAATTTATATTAGAAATTCATTTGATTACATCACATTGCATCTCATTACGGCCTACTAAATGTACACTAAAAGCATTAGCTAGAAACATAAAGGACATATATGATCATCAACCCAGTGATGTATAAAAATATAATCAGCAAGGGCATAAAAATACCCCCTCTCTTTCATTGTCCATTCTTATTTTCTTCAAAGCAACTATTTCACCGGTCTTTATTTCTCTGGCCATGTAAACTTGACTGCAAGAAGAGAAGCAAAGCACACGAGCACCAATCAAATTTGTGCTACCATCTTCAAAAATCACAAAGGAACAAATCCAGAGAACAAGGTTTCTACAACGTGGATTAGAAGATCACAAGCCCCAGAAAAGTACTGTCTAATTTTTCTTCATGCTTAATGGCATTTAATAATTTAAAAATGCACAGGTTCCAGACAATTTATTATTACTGCAGAAGAATTATACTAGCTTTGAAGCAAGATTATATATAGTCATGCACTAAAATTGGAATGGCAATTAATTATCAAAACTAGCAATAGTTCCTTTAGTCAGTCCTAAATCCTCATCTTATTAGCCAATATAAACCAAACTACCACAAATTTTTATGTACTAATTAGATCTCTCAAGCAGGTCCCAGATCTCAACTTAAGTTGCTGCATCCAAAAATTACTCCTAAAATATCATATAATTGCAGCCACCGAACAGCCATTCTTTTCCCTTCAAACATCCATCCGCTTAACCACAAATTAATTCACAAAAACCCAAGACCATCTCTCCTTTGATCTAAACCTAAAAGGCTAAAATTCATCAATTATTCAAACTTCCTCCAATTAAAAAAGCATTATTACACAGGTTACTTGTTCTACATGATGATACATTAGCACATAAACAAGCATGTATACAAACCCTTCAGAATTCAATAACAAAGATTTTTTTTCCTTTGAATACCCAACTTCACTAATTTTGATATTTCCATTAAGATTCTTAGTTTATAATGCAATTCATTAAATTAACCTCTATATTGATGTATACAGAGAAATTAACTTGAAAGCACATGGGATTTCCTAAAACCCTAAATAGAAGTAAAATCAAACAAGAAGCACCAAAAAGATATAAAATTTGAAAGAAAAAGCGAACAAGTAAACTAACCCATAAGTACCCTCGCCAATCTGCTCCAATTTCTCGAAACAATCGACGCTTCTGGATCCCCAAGAGGGTGATTCGTTGACATTGAGCTGCCCATGGGCTGATAATGCCATTGACATTGTTTACTCCCCACTCTTATTCTTCTTTATTTCGATTTTCTTGCTAATGTAACATCAGCAAATTTCTATCCTCTTATCTCTTAAAAAGCCAAAGTCAAAAGAGAAAAAGAGGAGAAGAGCGAAGCCACGCGCCGTCTTCTACGGAGGCGGAAAAGCCTCTATCAACTCCCGGCCGATTTTAGTCGATGAGGGTTTTGCCCACGGGAAACAGAGAGAGCGCGCAAGAAAAGAGAATATAGATGTAGAAGATAGAAAAACGAAATCGTTTTAAATTAACGACATGGCCTGGCCAAGGTTTTTGTAATAAAACAGAGTTAATTTCATCCTCGACGTACGCATATTATGGTCTTTAAGTTCGAGTTCCTTTCTTAAAAATCATTCAATTTCAGTATAAATACACATTAAAATATGTCAATCAACTTTACCAGCTAATACTAAAGGCTACCTATAGAGAACTCATCAAGCAAGCATTTTTATAATAAAAATTGCCACATCAGCAAGTCGCTGCTTTCTTTCTTCATCTCTTGTGGGTGGACATTGACATTATCTTTCTCTTCTCCCTTTTACTTTCACTCTCTCTTTCAATTTTACTCTATTTTGACTTTTAAAAAATTGTACTTTCCATTGAAAATAGAGAATAATTAACTAGTTACTTAGTTAATTGGCAGGATATATTAGCATCACTATAAATTTTGAGTTAGAATAAAATACAAACCTCTCTTTCTCGAGCATAGGGGAAAGTAACTAAAGTAAAAAAAAAAAAACTTGGAGATACCGTAAAAAGGCTGAACAAGAATTGCCTAATGAGGATACAATATCTAGGTATGGATAACTTTCTTTGTCTCATTGATTCTATTGAATGCATTTGTTTACTATATCTATATAGATACATTTTTTATTATTTAATACTGGTAATTGATTGGACAAATGGTTAGGTTATTGATTCCAATATTAATACTAGGGATGAGTATTCAAATTGAATTACTATTTGAAGCCATGTAAATATTTAAAAAAAAAAAAGAAAACAAGAAATCACAAAATGGCACAAAATTTGAGTAACTCTCTGCATTATCCTTCCATGATGATGATTCTTAAATTTGCTCCAAGTGAGCCAAATGTTTGTTTAATGCTTGAACAACTTTAAATGTTTAATCACTTTTATGTTTTAGTGGATTTATTGAGAACAACTTTACACAAAGAATGAGTGCTATTACAACCTAAATATTCATGAACTTCTCTATTTAACCAGCAACACCATTAACATTGTGTAAATTAATATGTGCTTTGTGACATTGCAACAAATGAGTTGTTTAGCTTAACAGTGTATTACAATGGCACCAAGGGAGATATTCAGTATTTGAATAAGGAGGTGCACTACATATGAAATCTGCATCTATATGTCTATGAAGTTGATAAAATTCTGTATATTATTGGGGTGCATGGCAATCTTAGGTTTTTGTAGAGGGTGTCTGATAAGGAGCAGAAGGATGTCTAAAATTGATTGATGGTAATGCAGATACATATGAATTGGCACTCTTTGCATTTGCTGTAAGTGAGGTTGATTTTTATATAGAGCATTTGACTAATTATCAAGTGGAAAAAATTAAAAGAACACCAGTAAAGAGACGTTGCTATTGAAGAGATAATTTACGCTGAAGATGTTGATAATGATACAATAATTCCTATTGTTCCAATAGCTAAACAATGGGCCTCAAGTGCACAACTAGAGTTGCATTCAGCATTGACATTAAAGCCAAGTAGTGGCTTTTCAACTACTACTGATATAGCTTTAGAGTTTGTGAATGACTTCAACAATTTTTATGAACATGGAGCAAATGAGGAATAGAATCATAGTGATGCTAGAGTAAATGATGTAATTGCAAGTGCTTTTGCATATGATTTACCTACTACAAATGATCAAGCTATAAACGATCAAACTAAAAATGATGCAACTGTAGAGGGTGATCTCAATTTCCATGATCCTAATATGACTTAATTGATGGTGATGAAGACCTAGCTAAAGTATTCAATGAAGCTATTACCTTTGAGGCAGACCGTGTGAACATATCAAGTAGTTCAGTAAGGCATAGGGGTAGGCCTATGGAACTGCAGAATCTATGTATGCACCAATTGATGATAGAGTAAATGATGAGCAGTTAGATCAAAATTCAGATTATATAGCAACTGATGAGATGCATACTAAATCACAATCTGAGGGTGAAGGGATGCTTAGATATCCTAAGTTTGTGGCATCCAAGGAAATGGAAGATCCCTATTTTCAAGTAAGCATGGTGTTTAATAATAGGTTTGAGTTGAAGGAAGTAATAAGGAATCATGTAATAAAAAAAATTTCTAGATTTGCTTTTCTAAGAATGACAAGATGAGTTAGAGCAAAATGCAAGAATGAAAATCGTAAATGAAAAATTTATGTATCACTAACTAATAGTAAAGAACCTGGTGGTAGTATCTTCCAAATTAGGGTTACTTATCTGATACACACTTGTGTCAAAATGAATGGTAATTTCCACATGACTATCGAGTCGTTGACATCTCATTATATAGATGAGATAAGAGATAATCCTAATTGATTTTTGACATCTTTTATGGCAAGGGTACAAAAGGAAACAAGATTTTAAATAGGAAGGATGAAGGATTGGAGGGCTAGGGATCTTGCATTGAAGAAGATCAACAGGGATGAGACAAAGTAATATGCAAAATTGCATTATTACAAGCTTGAAATATTGAGATTTAATCCAGGCTCAACTATTGAATTCAGAGAAGAAAAAGTGTGTTTAATGGCATTTGCATAAGCCTTGTAGCCTTAAGAGAGGGATTTAAACACTACATTGTAGTAGTTGCTAATTGTAGTAGGGATTGATCCTGATGATTACATTTACCCTATTGCTTGGATAGCGGTGATGAAAAAAAAATAAGGATTATTGGGAATGGTTTTTAACTAATTTAAGAGTTAATATGCAGATATACAGCTCACATCCTTAGACCTTTATGTCCGATAACAGAAAGTAAGTTCCACTTAATCTAATTACAAAGCCATTCATTCGGATCTATGTGAACTAATTTTTTTTCTTGTGTAAGGACTGTTGAGCGTTGAAAGAGAGATGTTCCTCATTTAGAATATAGAATGTGTGAGACACATGTGGACTAATATGAGGACATTGTTCAAGGGCAAAGCATTTAAAGATCTTATATGGAATCATGCAAGAGTAAGCTACATGAGTTGGTTAGAAGAATATTTGAATGAGATGGAGAAGAAGTTAGTGGATTACGGAGAATGGCTTAGGGAAAGGCCTTGTGAAAAATGGTGCAGGGCATTGTTCAAGCCTAAAACTAAGTGTAACATTCTACTAAATAATATGTGTGAATGTTTTAATAGGTATATACTTGAAGCCAGAACAAAGCCAATCATAACCATGCTAAAGATGATAAGAAACCAACTGATGAGAAGTATTACTAAAGAGAAAAAAGAATATGAGAAACTAAAGCAAGCATGGACAGTTTTATGTTCAAAAATTTGAAAGAAATTGAACAAGATCAAAGAAGCTTTTGGTGACTATTTCTTTACCTTTGCAAGCTCACTAAGAGTTCAAGTTCATGGCAAAAGTTTCCAATTTATGGTGGATATATAAGTAAAGTCTTACACTTGTAGGAGATGTGATCTCATAGGCATCCCTTGTCAGTGTAGAGTTATAGTCATATTTAGAAATAATGAAATGCCTGAAAGATATGTTAATCAACTATATAATATGGAAACTACTTTGAGGGTTTACAACCATACAGTTGAGCCAATAAATTGGCAATCAATGTGGCCAAAATCAGATGGTAGAAATCTGATAACTCCTTCACCAGTAATCTTAAAGAAAATAGGGAGAAGGCCAATTTCTAAGAGAAAGGAAGTAGAGAAATTGGAACATACAACGGCTCCAAATGAAATGAAAAGGAGAAGAGAAGCAAAGGTGGTACAAAATACAAAAGGAAAAGGGACTACATCTAGGATGAAAAGAAAGTGGGCTATAAGGATGAGATGCAGTGTTTATGGGGTAGATCAAGTATCAAGGGTTATTTTGTCATTTCAAATATGGTTGGGATCAAATGCTACTATTATAATACTTCTAATGGTTTATTGTGCCTTTTGATATGCAGCTGGACCACAAGCACATACTAGGAAAAGTAAATATGGTGCCTCATCATCAAGACCTAGAAGAACTACTAGAAGAACTACAATTAGTTTTAATCAAATTGGAACTAAGGTATTAATTTATTATGTCCATTTATATTTTTCATATTTAATATTTAAGTGGTCTACTATTTATTAATTATTAATAATATCAGAGGCCTATACAAACTGAGTTACCCAGTCAAAATGAGCCAACATTAATTCATACAATAGTGAACTCAACAATTTTTTATTCTTAAGATGGAGCATTTAATGTAAATCATTTATGTTATCTACTATTTATTGATTTTATTCAAAAGAAATAGGCATTGATTGTTGTGTTAATTTCATTTATTTCACAATATGGACAACCACTAGATATCATAATAGTCAACAAAGCATTTTGACACAACTAAGTTAGAATAGGTTGATTCCACAACAATATAAACCAAGCATATTTGGCAATGCATATTATAGATCACCAAGATCAAAGACCAATGGAGCAAGTAGAGATGCTGGTAAATGTTGCTCATTGCATATTTAAGAATTTATGTTTTGCAACTTCAATTTCATGAAGGAAAACTTATATTTCAGCTTGGAATGTAATGCTATCACTACAGTGTGTTTGAGATTGTTGTTAGGGGTAAAAAAATATTTTTAGAATTTTTTTATTTTATTGATTGATTTCTATTATTTTTTATAAACTTTTTTTTCAAACATACTTTTAGGAATAGTATCAATTTATCTACTTCTACTTAAAAGTAATTTTAAAAAAATATAAAAATTTTTACTGAAAAGCACTTTTCAAATATAATCTCAAATGGAGCCTACAAGAAATTTGGTCTATAATGACGGTTGTTATATGTCATTAAAAGTCTAAAAAATGACACTTTAAATTTATACCAACTTTTTTTGTAAGTGTCACTTTAGTGAGTGTTCCAATGTATTAAAGCAATATTTATAACAATTGTTGGTATACACTATTAGCATCACTTAATTTGACACCTTTTAAATGTCACTATAATGAATTAAAGCAACACTTACAAAATGACATAAAAGCTACTTATTATTTTTAATAGTTTGTTACATTGTATGTTTAGTGTCGCTCTATGAAAATAGAGCTACCTTTATAAAATGTCATTTAATGTATACCTAGAAATGTCACTAAAAAGACTTTATAGTTACGCTTAAGATACATTACTTTTAATATTACGAAATGTCACTATAAAGTGCTCATAAAATTACTTAATAAAATTTCATATGGCGACATTTACAAAAATGTCATTCAATGATATGGTGTATCAACATTTTTTGTCCATTGTTGAAATGTAATATTGTGACATTCATTTTAAATGTTTATAGAATACCTTATTGACATTATAC
>CANTUT010000817.1:725000-752500 GCA_947687605.1 Reutealis trisperma | reverse complement strand
ATTAGTTAATTAATTAATTAATCTCCCAATCTATCCAATCACCCGGTCCCAATAAAATGGAACTTCAGTCCGGTAAACCCTCAGCCCACCAAAAGTCAAGGTATCAGCTTTTTTCTCTCAAGCCCAAATCAAATCAATCAATTTAATCAACCCTTAAACCCCTCCACTTAATCATGGAACAAACTACGTGGGTTTTGATCCTCATTCAATAGGGTACGTAGGCACATTTGGAATTTAAATCCAAACCTCAAATCCAAATCCCAATCAATCTCCTTTCTCCTCTTTAATTAATTTAATTTGTGGATGTTTCATTTTAATTTTCTTATTACACTCATATCATGCTCATGCATTAATCATGATGTTATAATTGTTGTATAATATTTGTCATCCATGAAATTAATTTTTAAGCCAAATTAAACTTAAGAGTCAAATTTAGATTATTTAAAACTAAAAACCTAGTCCCCAAACTCAACCTGGTTTGAAGACTAGTGATTTTTATCCTTGGCAAATTAATCAAAAATTAATGAATTAGAGTTAATTTGGGTTTTTTTTTTAATATTTTCCCAAGTAAATAAAATTAAGGTAGTGTGAACCCTCAAATTTGCACCATATGATCCGGTTGCAGCTTGACATCTACTAAGAATAGTGCGCTACGCATATGGCAGTCCCGCTAGCCGGTTAGCGGGCAAGGGTCAAGGGGACAGCGCCCCGTTGAAAAATAAATTTTCCGAATCTTTCACCTCTAGTCGACTGCTTTTCAGTCACGAATCCACAGGATCAAACCGAGCTCGAATCAAAACTGAAATGGATATGAAATGGATGAAAAAGTAGGAAACAGGTCAAACCAGCCGGCCAGCATGCATGAGGCACGTGGCCACTCTAGGCGGCACCCCCGCCATGTCGCCTTATGGCCAGCACGCCTACCGTGCCGCCGCATGTGCGGCATGCCTTCCATGCCGCCGTATGGGCGGCACACATGTCGTGTTGGCGGTAAGGCGGCACGCTGAACATGCCACTGGGCACCCGGCATGTCGCCCATGCCGCCGGTGACTTGCTGGTGCCGCCGTCCGTACTGCCGATGCCCCCCTCAGCAGCTCTATAAATAGGGCCTCATTTAGGTTCATTTGACACACATTCCAAGGCAGAAATTCTCTCTGATATTGATATACTTATTGCTTTTAGATTCAGATTCCAATTCTTTCAAATCTAAGGTGGAGTTAAGATCCGGAGCAAGGCTTGTTTCATTCGTCTGAAAATCAAGGAAAGCAAAGGTATAATCCCTTTTCCATTTTCAAAATTCTAAACTCATATTTAGAATTCTCTTTAGGTCTAAAATAGAAAAGATCTAAAATTTATTAATTTAAGAATCAGAATTAAATTAATAGACAAATCAACACTTTTTTCAGAACCCCTTCTTTGCAAGAAGGAAGAACTACATGGGGTTTGATTCCTATTCAATAGGATACGCAGGCTGCCATTCTGAAAGGCATCAACTCCAAAATCTTTTTATTAATATTTTTTCATTTTTACTTTGATTTATTTATATTAATCCTTTATTTTCTATTTATGTATTAACTTAATTGAGGAATGTGTGCTTTCCCTAGTACCCATAAGGGCTAAAGGAAAGATCCTCTTTATTTTAATTGTTTTGGCTTTGTAATAATTAAGTAGGATTTATCTTGCTTATTTATCTATAATTGTCATTTCATCTTATCATATATATTTGTTTCATGCATCATTATATTCCTGTTCATACATACACGAAAATTTCTTTTCAAGAGTTATTTTGCATTTTTAGCCAAACTAAAGAAAATCATATTTTCTCAATTGTGTAATTACCAAAACCTGATCCCCGAGCCCTCTTTGGTCATTCATGGATTAGTGCATTTTCCATTGGAACAAAATCAAAACATTTTTAGAGTCAATCAATTTGGGTTTTCTTTAATTTTCCCAATTAAAACAAGTAAATTAAAGTGGTGATTTCCTTTCACAATAACAAATCACACAAATCAATTTTCTGAACTCACAGTGAGTTCCAATCATGGAGTTTTTCCCGAAGAGCATTTCGATTCCTCGGTGGATCGGACCAGTGCTCGGGCGAGGCCTTACAATTAGCGACTCCACTGGAGACCTAAAACCTTTTTCAAATAAAAGATAAAGTGGATTACTTTTGGTAAAATACTGAGTTTGGCTTTAAACGCGAAATAACTCTATCATGCATCACTACATCGGACCCCTGGTCCATAAAAACCTAGCTTCTAGGAAAACAAAAGATAGAAAGTAACATCGAGAAGGCAACCTTCCTGAGGTCTGCTTGCCGATAGTGAAATCATCCAGCCCACGACATATCCTCTAATCCTTTTAGAGGTGTAACGAGTATGCATATACCATTGGACCCACGCGAGGCTCCTTGTCTCATATGGTTAGGTATATCGCATCTCTAGTGTGATGGGTTCCCTTCAAACCACCCTAACCCTTTCATGTAATGACTCATAGAACCTTCCTTTAGGATTGTGTGTACCATAATACTAGAACTTGGTATGTCATTATCATGAAACCTTTTCTATTCATGCATACATGCATGCATAGTTTGAACCTTGTGAAGAGTCAAAAACCTATCCAAAACACCTTCAGACCCAAAGCCTATGGTCCACTTAAACCCATGGTCAAAACCCAAAGCCCATGGTCCATCTAAACCCATGGTCAAAACCCAAAGCCCATGGTCCACTTAAACCTATGGTCAAAATCCAAAGCCTATGGTCCACCTAAACCTATGGTCAAAACCCAAAGCCCATGGTCCACCTTAACCCGTGGTTAACACCCTAAACCTATGGTCAACACTTAAAGCCCGTGGTTCACCTAAACTCATTGTCAAAACTCAAAATCCATGGTCCACCTAAACCTATGGTCAACACCCAAAGCCCATGGTCCACCTAAACCCATGGTCAAAGCCCAAAACTCATGGTTCACCCAAAACCCATGGTCCAGTCCTGTCCAAACCCATGTCAAACTCATGGTAAAAATAAACACATCTATGGTACCCTCATCCTTTTCCATAATTCTTATCCAAGCTAAACACTAACCTAGCCTAAGATAAACACTGACATAGCTTTATCTTTCATAATTCTTACTGAAGCTAAAAACTAACCTAGCTTTCATCTTTCATAACTCTTACCCAAGCTAAACACTAATCTAGCTTTCATCTTTTATAGTTCTTACCCAAGCTAAACACTAATATAGCATTATCCTCAACCATCCTTACCAAAGCTAAATACTGACTTAGCGTCATTCTTATCCTTACCCAAACTAAATGCTGACTAGGTTTTATCTCTTACATCACTATCCAAACCCATGGCCCATCTAAGCCCATGATCTAGTTTAACCCATTATCCAACTATCACCAAACCCATGGTCCACCCAACATCCAAATCCATGGTACATCCATACCCAATCGCAAAACCATGGTCACTCTATCCTTAAGCCCATGGTAAACCATTCATAAATCATAATCCCAATCATCCAAAGCTAAATTCTGATCTAGTCACTCAAAGCTAAAATTTGACCTAGCCACCCCAAGCTAAATTCTGACCTAGCTACTCAAAGCTAAAATCTAACCTAGCTACCCTAAGCTAAATTCTGACTTAGCCACTCAAAGCTAAAATCTAATTTAGCCACCCAAAGCTAAAATCTGACCTAGCTCCCTTAGCTAAATACATACCTAGCTAACATTATACACCTCTACCCTCATCTTAACCTATATACCATCAACCTAACCACAATTCATTGTCATCCATTGTCTTTAAACCTAAGATCCTTTGGTTTGTCACACCTTCCTATAACCCTTTTTTCCAAAGCTTGATACTAACCTAGTTCCTTTTCCCTTTCAAAGGTTGACAAGATGTCTATTGTCGAAAATGAAATCACTACTACCAGAGCTGATAAAATCTTTAATGAGCTTCTTGCTAAGCTCTCTGAACAACAAGAGACCCTGATGAAGAGGCAAGAGGCTCTTTTCCAAGACATGTTTAAGGCCCAAAGGAGGGCTATCATGGAGGATGTCCGTGCCATGTTGGAATAGACCTCCTTGGCCCAAAACTCAACCGACCCAAAACTACTCAAATCTGACCCAAAACCCGCTCTTTATCCTATTTATGGATTCAGTTCCAGAGCTAAATCCAAAGACAAAGAACTTGCAAACACCGAGATCATTCCATTACTACCTATTCCATCACCTGAATTCCTTAGAAACAACTCACTTTATCAACCCATGATAGTTCAACCATTAAATTTCACCCCTACTCTCACTTCCTAACCTGTGGATCATTTCCAAAAGAAGGAAGTTAACCCTAAAATCAAAGCCTTCATGGAAAAAGTGAAGCACATGGAAAAAATGCTGAAGAATCTGAAGAAGAAATAAAACCTAGTTGATACAGGCTCCTTGAGCTTATTTTCCAATGCAAGAGTTCCACCAAAGTTCAAGATGCCGAATTTGGACAAATTTGATGGTACCACTTGCCCCAAGATCCATTTAAAGATGTATGTGGGGGCAATACATCCCTTTGGTATCAACAATGAGCTCCTTGCTCAACTCTCTCCTCAAACCCTTACTGATATTGCCCTAAGATGATTTATTAACTTGGATGACACCCAAAAACAGACTTGGGAGGACATTTGCAAGGCATTTGTTAAACAGTACCACTACAATAGTGAAGTGGACATTATAAGAAGCGACTTAGAAACCACAAAGCAACTTCCAAATGAGTCCTTCTCCATGTTCCTTACTAGGTGGAGGGCTAAAGCTGCTCAAATGGTAAACAGGCCAACCGAGCAAGAATAAGTGGATATCATTGTTAAGAATCTACTTCCTGCCTACAGAGCCCACTTATTAACTCAATACCTACCCACCTTCCGAGCTTTGGTTGCAACTGCATCAAAAGTTGAAGATTGCATCCAAAGTATATCATTTCAAGCTGAATTCCCCACCACCAACCTGAACAGTGATGAGGAATCTAGTTCTAACTCAACTCTACCTTACCTCAGCCCCAGAGCATGTCATGGAGTAGTTCAAGTTCAGCTAATCTGACCTGTTTGAGATTAAATTCCAAGTCTAAGCCTGAGTCCAAGTCTGAATCTCAAAAGTCTGATTCCAAATCTGAGTCGGAGTCTGTCGTCTTATTTCTTTCTTTATTCTCGTCGACCATAACGGTTCCTTTTATCATCTTGCAATAATGTTTCCTTTATAGTAATGCACATACATTTTCTTTCGTCTTCCTTATTTAGTCCAGCATGGATGAGCCATAAAAAAAAGAGAGAGAAAAAAAAAGAGAAAAAGAAAAAGAGGAAAAAAGAGATGAATGAACAATCAATTAAACCCACCATAATTAGCACAAATCAGAATTTGAGGTGCTCATAATAGTTATCGCTTCATCAGCTCCTAATCAAAGAAGGTCAAGTAATGGACCTCTCATTAAATAATTGAAGCATAAAGAGCAAATCAAATGGAATTACCTATTGCACATTAGGTAATCAAACAATGCACCTCGACAAGGGCAACAAGTTCAGATAAGGCCTTTGTCAAATATAGAATTCAAAGGCTAGAGCCCCTCAAAGCAGCGGCCCAAATCATGGTGGAATGTTTTCTCCCAAAATATAAGCTCACTAAGTTGAAAACCCGAAAAGGGCGGTTTAGGCAAAAGTAAAAGCTGAGAGAGAGAGAGAAAGCTCATCCGAGTCATCTTCCCTTATGTTTGAAGTTGTCAAATCATCTTCAATCAATTTGTCATCCTTCCTAACCAGAGGTTTATTCTCTAAGGATATACAATCTTCTATCCCCTTATCCTACAATAAGGGCATGTCTTCCTAGGTCGTCATCTGTTATCAATCCATTCCATCGCTTAGCTCAAAGAGCTAAGGCACAATCCCTCATACATATCTCCAGTCAATCACATCCTTATCTCTCATTTTGGAAGCATGATCCCTAATTTATCTTCTTCCACTAGCCCTTTAGCCATTCCTAAGGGCTTTTTGTTTCAACTAGTGCAATTTACAATTAAGTGTCATTCCAAGAGTCTCTTCAATCTCAAATAACAAGAAAAGCTTGACTTGCTCTTTTCCATGATTCATGCTACAAAAAGCAAAATCATACAACATCCATGATTCTTTTCAGAAGTTTCAGCCTACCTTCAAACTATTCTTGAATTTTATGAAATCATATTGTTCCATCCCAAGCCTCATTGGCAAATCATACCACATACCACCCATTTCTTGGCATAATCTCAAAATGAGTAGAACCAAAATTCCCAAGTCTATAAGGGCTTATCATCTTTAAATCTAGTTTCCTTGGCAAAACTAGAAGTCGAGGCATATCTCCTAAAAAGCCTTCATCAAGAAGCCTAAACCAAAAACCTTCATCAAGAAGCCCAAATCCAAAAGCCTTCATCAAGAAGCCCAAATCTAAAAGCCTTCATTAAGAAGCCCAAATTCAGAAGCCTTCATTAAGTAGCCCAAATCCAAAAGCCTTCATCAAGAAGCTCAAATCCAGAAGTTTCAACCTACCTTCAATATAAAAAGCCTTTGCCATGAAGCCCAGATCCAAAAGCCTTCGCTATGAAGCCCAGATCCAAAAGCCTTCGCCATGAAGCTCAGATCCAAAAGCCTTTGCCATAAAGTCCATATCCAAAAGCCTTCGCCATGAAGCCCAAAGCTAAAAGCCTTCGCCATGAAGCCTAGATCCAGAAGCCTGCGTTAAGAGGCACATAAGCCTTTGCCATGAAGCCCAGATCCAAAAGCCTTTGCCATGAAGCCCAAGACTAACAGCCTTCATCATAAAGCCTAAACCAAGAAGCCTTCACCATGAAGCCCACTCCCAAAAAGCCTTCATTTATGAAAACCATGATCTCCTTTAAAGGCAAAATCAGACTAAGCCTTTCAAATGGATTTCCTTCACCAGACCAACCCTCCTTAGCCAAGACCTTTCCCTATAAAGGACTAATCTTCAACCATAACTTTCAATTGGCAAACCAAGTCGAGCCACCTATGTTGAAATTCCCACACCCTTGGAATTTCAAAGACATAACCTTCTCTAAATCCTTTTAACATCAAAGATGAACAGATAGCTTTGATCTTAGCTTTTCTAACATCAAGGCCGAACAAATAGCTTTATTCCTATTCCTCCTAACATCAAGGCCAAACAGATAGCTTTGATCCAAACTTTCCTAACCAATAAGGCCGAACAGATAGTTTTGACCTCAATCCTCCCAACCACTAAAGCCAAACAGATAGCTTTGATCCCAACTTTCCTAAACACCAAAGCCGAATAGATAGCTTTGATCCCAATCCTTCTAATACCAAAGCCAAACAAATAGCTTTGATCCCAACTTTCCTAACCACCAAAGCCAAATAGATAGTTTTGACCTCAATTCTCCCAACCACCAAAGCCAAATAGATAGCTTTGATCCCAATCTTCCCAAACATCAAAGTCAAACAGATAACTTTGATCATAATCTCCCCAATAGTAGGGCCAAACAGATGGCCTTCCTAAACCAATTTGAATTCCTAAGGTGGACCAAATCTCCAAATCTTTCAAAGTCTAGGCAGAACAGATAGCCTTGATTAAAATTCACTAAATCATCTTTACCTCCAAACAATTAGGATGGACATATAGCCTTAATTGAAGATCACCATTCTCACATCTAATGCCAAGTCAAATCAATAGTTATTGACAAAACCTCATTTATCCTATGGGCCCTCTCCCAAAAAGGTTTATATCTTTATACCATGTTTGTCTTTCTTCATAAGGTTCAGTTTGCACAAAGCATGAATGCCCTCATACATGATAAGCACAAGCAGATATCACAATTCTAGAGTCTGACATGGTATAACCCAGAATCTGACATGGTATAGCCTAGGTTCTGACATGGCACAATCTAGAATCTGACATAGCAAAAGAACATATAAGCCAAAAATCTGATGCTGCAAGAGCACAAGCCCAAAGTCTGACATGGCATCTCTTCCTAGGGTTCACTATCATCATAATCACCTTTTGCTTAAAGCCAATTTTGATGAGGGGTAGCTGTGAACCCTTAAATTTGCACCATATGATTCGGCTGCAGCTTGACACCTACTAAGAATAGTGCGCTACACATATAGCAGTCCTGCTAGCTAGTTAGCAGGCAAAGGTCAAGGGGATAGCGCCTCTTACAGGGTGCAGGGCAGCACCTCGTTGAAAAATAAATTTTTTAAATCTGTCACCTCCAGTCGACTGCTTTTCAGTCATGAATCCATAGGATCAAATCGAGCTTGAATCGAAACTGAAACAAACCTAAAATGGATGAAAAAGCAGGAAACAGGTCGAACCAATCAGCCAGCACGCAGGAGGCGTGTGGCCACTCTGGGCAGCACGCCCGCCGTGCCGCCATATGGTCGGCACGCCTACCGTGCCGCCGTATGTGCGGCACGCTTTTCGTGCCGCCATATGGGCGGCATGCATGCCGTGCCGGCAATAAGGGCTAGAGGAAAGATTCTCTTTATTTTATTAACATTTTTCCCTTTTACTTTGATTTATTTATATTAATCCTTTATTTTCTATTTATGTATTAACTTAGTCGAGGAATGTGTGCTTTCCCTAGTACCTATAAGGGCTAGAGGAAAGATTCTCTTTATTTTAATTGTTTTGTCTTTGTAATAATTAAGTAGGATTTATCTTGCTTATTTATCTATAATTGTCATTTCATCTTATCATATATATTTGTTTCATGCATCATTATATTCCTATTCATACATACACAAAAATTTCTTTTCAAGAGTTAATTTGCATTTTTAGCCAAACTAAAGAAAATCATATTTTCTCAATTGTGTAATTACTAAAACTTGATCCCCGAGCCCTCTTTGGTCATTCGTGGATTAGTGCATTTTCCATGGGACAAAATCAAAACATTTTTAGAGTCAATCAATTTGGGTTTTCTTTAATTTTCCCAATTATAACAAGTAAATTAAAGTGGCAACTCCCTTTCACAATAACAAATCACACAAATCAATTTTCTGAACTTATAGTGAGTTTCAATCGTGGAGTTTCTCCTGAAGAGCATTTCGATTCCTCAGCGGATCGGACCAGTACTCGGGTGAGGCCGCATAGGTGGTGACTCTTAAAATCATTTTAAATATCAACCAATCTGAACCTGAGGGTTCCATCGTGAGTCTAAACTCGAATGAGCATCCCGGTTCCCTCTAGTGGATTGGGTCGGTGCTCTAGTAAGGCCTCACACATAGCACATTAAACTTAGCAGGTATCAAGGTGTGGCCGGATGATGAGGGTGAAAAAGCGACGGTTCACAGCTACCCCCTTATCAAAATTGTATTTTTTGTAAGATAATTCTGATGATTGTGAACCTAAAAGTTGGGATGGTATAGGAAACCAAAGTGATGTCTAGGTCGATGCTTGGACATATTTAGGTGAGAGACATGGTTAAAAGGGAAGATAATAAAATAAACCACATGGATGTTTAAGTAATCATTCCTAAATATTTATGGGTGAAAAATATGGCTGATAAATAGAAATGAGAAAATGGACCGGAGGGATATCTAAGTTGGTGGCTAGATATTTTTAGATAAATTGATGGATTTGTGTAAAAGATGTGGAAAGTGGAACTATATAGATGTCTAGGTGATCGTTTCTAGATATTTATATTTGGAATTGATGGATTTGGATAAAAGAGATGGAAAAAGAAACCACATGGATGTCTAAGTGATCATTTCTAGATATTTATAAGTGAAATTGATGGGTTTGGATAAAAAAGATAGAAAAAGAACCACATGGATGTCTAAGTGACTATTTCTAGACACTTATAGGTGGAAGAGAATTTTGAGCAAGATAATTTAGTAAAAGGTCTCGACCTATGGCAAGTTAGCTCGAGAGATTTTGACAAAATTTGATAAAAGGAGAGCCTTAACTTATGGCGAGTTAGCTCAAGAGATTCTAAAAAGATTTTGGTAGGAGAGCCTCGGCCTATGGTGACTTGGCTCAAGATATTCTAAAAAGATTTTGATAGGAGGAGAGCCTCGACCTATAGTGAGTCAGCTCAACAGATTCTGAAAAGATTTTAGTAAGAGGAGAGTCTCAGCCTATGGCAAGTTGGCTTGAGAGATTTTGATAAAATTCTAGTTAAAGGAGAGCCTCTGCCTATTGCAATATGCTCAAGAGATTTTAAAAATATTTTGATAGAAGGAAAGCCTAGGCCTATGGCAAGTTAGCTCAAGAGATTCTGACAAGATTTTGGTAGAGGGAAAGATTTGGCCTATAGCGAGTCGGTTGAAGAGATTCTGAAGAGATTTTAATAGGAGGAGAGCCTTAGGCTTAACAAATTCTAAAAAGATTTTTGGAGTAGAGCCTCAGCCTATGGAGAGTAGGCTCAAGAGATTTTAACAAGATTTTGTAAAGGAAGATCCTTGTCTTATAGCGAGTCAGCTTGATAGATTATGAAAAGATTTGGATAGGAGGAGAGCATCAGCCTATAGCAAGTCAACACTATAGATTCTACAAACATTTTGATAGGAGAAGAGCCTCAGCCTATGGCGAGTCTAGATTCTGAAAAGATTTTAGTAAAACAAAAAGCCTTAGCCTATGACGAGTCAGCGCAAGAGATTCTAAAAAGATATTGGTAGGAGGAGAGCCTCAGCCTATGGTGAGTCGGCTTGAGAGATTCTGACGAGATTTTGGTCTCACTGAGGAAACTAGGGCTTCTAAAAGTGAAGGGTTAGGCCCTGTGAAGGGCTTGAAGAAACTTTAATGGGATTAAAGGGACTCTGGAAGTCATACTTCATCTGTTAGATCTGAACAGGTATCATTTAGCTTTAAAGAGGCATTGGCTAACGTTAGGAAGTGTCGGTTAGCTTTGAGAAAGTACTCGTCAGATTTAGGAGAGGTTATTAGCTCGGCTTATGCATAATGGTGTATGATTATAGATGGTTGCATATGCATGTATGTTTGTGCATAGATGATGCATGTTCATGTGTGAATGTTTTAGGATTCATGGACCTTTTATTTTTATGGTATGAATGATTTGTAATGGTGCTTGTAATAGTTGATTGCATAGATGCAAGAAGATGGATTCACACATTTGCTTTATGAATGTAAATTTTCATATGACTTTTGCATCCATGGTAGCCATAAGGGCAAGGGATTGGATCTCTCATGATCGGGGGCCATAGGCATCAAGTAGTTTGCCTGTTGCATTTAGTTTGAATGACCTTCCACCAGGGGATGAGAGTTTTGAGGTAGATGTGAGACTCAAGATGTGCTCCCAGTTTTCCTTTCTTAGGGTCTATGCAAATCACAACTTCCATTATCGATGCTATCGAGGGGTGGCTAGTTAAGGAGTTATCATGCTATTCATTCTGAGATTTCATTTAGGACCATAGACAGATATGATAGGTGGTTGATAAAGGTGGTTTTGCTAGTTGAGAAAGAGTTACCAAGCTGTCCTATGAGGGTGATGCAATTGAGGAGAGATGGGCTGCAAAAGGACCCATCGGTAAAAAAAGGACTATAACACAAATAGAAGGAGTGACTCGATCTTCGAAAGAGACTCAGTGTGAACCCTCAATTTTACCCCCTCAGCATCTAACCGCAGCCTTAGAACATGTTGAATTTAACACGTTATGTGGAGCCATTATGGTGGTCCTGCTAACTAGTTAGTGGGCGGGGGTTCGGGGGCAGCGCTCTCGAAAGAAAATTTTTTAGCCTTCAATTACATTGCCATTAGACATCCAAAATTTCTAAACTTCATACCAACAACCAATATCTATAAAAAAAAAAAAAAAGTACCACGTTAGTAGCCAGCGGCGGCGATGCCACCCTCCTGGGTGGTGCGCCACCCAGACCACTGGTGGCGCTGCCCAGAGGCCTGGTGGCGCCACTCAAACTGCCCGTCTGCAGTTCTAAAAATACTCCCCAATATAATTTTTCAGCTTTTTTCTAGCTCTACCTTTTTGGTCTTTTAACTTTTCTACTTCCTAAACTACCCTCGCCCACTTTTCCTATAAATACCCCCTCCATCTTTCATTCTAACACACCTCTTGAATTAGTATTGATGGTTATCTACTAACTCCTCTTTTCTTCTCCCTTCAACCACTCTCTAATTAATTAATTAATCTTTTTAATTAATTAATTACCTCACCCTAACCAAGTTAATTAATTTTTTTAATTAACTAAAATTCTTTTTTTTTAATCACTCAATTAATTAGTTAATTAATCTTTTTAATTAATTAATTAATTACTTTTTTAAAATAAAATTAATCATTTTCTTAAATTCACCCTTTATCCAAATTAATTAATTAATCTTTTTAATTAATTAATCTATCCATCATTTTCATCATATTAATTAGTTAATTAATATTTTTAATTAATTAATTAATCCTCCAAAATCAATCATTTTCTTAATCCACCTTTCATCCAAATTAATTAATTAATCTTTTTTATTAATTAATCCATCCACCATTTTCATCATATTAATTAGTTAATTAATCATATTAATTAATTAATTAATGTCCCAATCAATCCAATCACCTGATCCTGATAAAACGAAATTTTGGTCTAGTAAAACTCTTTGCCCACCAAAAGTAAAGGTATTAGCCTTTTTCTCTCACTCTCAAAACACCTAAGCCAAAATCAATCTAATCAACTCTTAAACCCCTCCACTTAATCGTGGAATGAACTACGTGGATTTTAATCCCATTCAATGGGGTACATAGGCACGTTTGGAATCTAAATCCAAATCTCAATCAATCCTCTTTCCCTTTTTTTTTAATTTATTTGTGGATATTTTATTTTTACCATGCATTCATATTATGCCATATTCATGTATTTTCTTTAATATCATTTAATAAATCTCATTCATGAAATCTACTTTTAAAGTCAAATTAAACTTAAGAGCCAAATTTAGATTATTTAAAACCAAAAACCTAGTTCCCGAACTCAACCTGGTTTGAAGGCAAGTGATTTTATCCATGGGCAAATTAATTAATTGGAGTCAAATTGGGTTTTTCCTTAGTTTTCCCATTTAAAAATAAATTAGGATGGTGACTCCCAAAATTATTTTCAAAATCAACCAAATCCGAACTTGAGGGTTCCATCGTGAGTCTAAACCCAAATGAGCATATCGGTTCCCTCTAGTAGACCAGGTCAATGCTCGGGTAAGGCTTCACACTTAGGAATCTACTTGAACTGTGATACCATTAGTTATAATAGTGACTCAAACTATGGTGGCAGTGACAAAAGAGACTGTGACTCCGGTAAGGAAATAGGTGACATTATAGTGATGTTTAGAGAAGGACTGTTATAGTTAGGGCAGAAAGGAGTACTGCAATTTCTTAAACTACAGAGGATGATTTTTTTAGAGAAATTTTAGTACTATTGATACTTAAGAAAGGGTTTTCGATACTACTATGGTGAGTAGTTATGATTCTGTTGGTACTTTTATTATTGTGGTAGAGGGAGCTATAGAGATTTGAAGGAGTGGTGTGCCCATTTGAGGAGGTTATGGTAAACCCTAGCTCTGGCGATGACACGAGAGATGTGCACCTTAGGAGATAGAGGAGGATTAGCTGGATCATGACTTCAAACATGACCTTTTTTTGCTTTTTGTTCAAAATAATTGCAGGTTGACAAGACTACACGAAACAGGATAAGCTATAGAGGACATTGAAAATGCTATTCTTTTTGTCATAATGATGGGTTTATATTTTTTAAAATTTGATCACCATTAAATGAGAGATCTTTTATTTTTGCTCTAATTTCTAGTTGCCCTTTTAAGTTTTCAACTTAGCGACCTCTATCTCTCTTTTTTTATTTTATATTTATTTATTTAGGCAAAAGAAATTGAGTGAATAATGTATTAGGCATAAAGAAAATAAGAATGTGATATAAATAAAATATTTTTATATTATGATTTTGACAGTACCCAAGTTGGGCTGCCTATGTATCCCTTACATCACTTTTCTGTCAGTCATTAATTTTAGGGAGAATCAGGTCCATGTATTTTTGATTGTGTATGCATGAAAATAGAAAATAAATATAGATGTCATCTTCAAATAAATTATCGGTTCAGCTGATTTATGTTGCAAGGATGGAAGAATACATTTCTGTCCACATCTATAAGGATGGCATTTTTGTTGGATAGGATCTTCTTGAGCACATACTATCTAACCCAGTTTAGTTTGAACTTCCTCTTAGATCATAATTAAGAGATTAGGTTTCTCCTAAAACTAGATTTTCTTCTTGCAAATCCTTGTCTCTCTCCTTCTAGTTAACGTGCCTAGCAAGTCTCCGTTGATAACCTTAAATTTTGTATAGAGCACTGATTCTCTTTTCATCAATGGCACTCAGCTGGTCATGATACCCTTCAATCTATTATACTGTCATTCTCTCCGGCTTCTCTTTGACAGGCTTCTTCTGTGTATAAGTCTAGATCTCGTGAACTGCTATGCTTAGATCATCCCTATCATGTCCTTTTCTTATGCAAAACAACTTATGAGCTTTTTCCACTAGTGCCATACAAATGTAATGTATAGGATTTTTTTTTAATTTTTCCCCTATGCCATAATTAATTTATCCTTTTGCCTTTTTTTTTTCATTTTTTCATTTGCTCTTTTTTTTTAGATGTCCTATTTAAAGATGAATCATAAAAAATTAAAGTGAAGCAGAAAGTTTAAATTTTTTTATTACTAATAAAAAGTCCCATCAATAGTTACATTAAAGGATAAACCTAGAAGGTGAAATATAGACTTAGAAGGGCAAGACCTGATAGTCTCAAATTCAAAGAAAGATTTAATAAAAACATACTCAAAAGACTCAAACTCAAGTGACTTAAACATGGACTCAAACGACTCAAACTCAGAGGACTCAAACGTAGACTCAAAAGACTTGGAAGCATAATAGGGCTAACACTCTTCTCAAAACACTGGTTATTGGGTGAAGCTTAAGATGGTAAAGTGAGCTTAATGGTTTGAAAAAAGACCGGTGGCAATGTTAGGCTTTGGGTTTGGGAGCAATGATGTCTCCGCTGTCAATGAGATCTTGAATTTTTTGAGACAGGGCCTTGCTTACATCGGTTTTATGTCCTACCCCTTGATGATAGTCATAGTGCTCATTAACATTATAGCCCTTAGGCAAGGGGTTGAAAGGTGCTTTTTGCTTTTGAGGCTCAACAAGATGGGCTTCCAAGGCCTTCTTATAGATAATGCTTATAGGCATGCCCAACTCAGAGAAAGCTCTTCTTTCTAACCTCATTGGCTAGTGATAAGAGATAGTATTTACCTCCCCTTCTCTTTTAGTGGTGGAGTTGGTAAAGTTAGTGGTGTAATTATTGTTCTTGTAATACATTAAACTAGAGGATTCATCCTTGATTTGTCCTAATTGAATCAAATCCTTGATCTTAGAGGTAATGGCAATAAGAGCTTTGAAGTTGGGGAGGTATTAAGTTTGTAGATGAGCCAGATATTAGGGGAATGATGTGTGTATATAGAATTAATGTGAGTAGGTGGTTTTCTTTAGAAATTGTATGTGTCTAAGGTGTATTTTGGTATAATTTTATTCATATTTTGTGTATTGCATTTGAGAAAAGTTTTTAAGGTTTTGTAGGGTTAAAAAAGCCTAAACAAAGCAAAGTAAGATAGAGGAATGAAAGGAGGCTAGTGCGGAACTGGGGCGGTCGAGAAAGGCATTGTAATTGGAAGCTGAAGCCAGTGTCACAGGCACGACACATGTCATTGGTACGACGGATAGTTTATTTCCAAATCCATTTTTCTTGCTTCCACTATAAATAGAATATAAAGAGAAAAACGAGAGGGAAGAGAACAAGAAAAAGACCTAGAGAGAGATTGAATCAAGAAGATTAAGGTTGAAGGCTTAGGAAGGCTTAGGATTGAAAATTGAGAAATCCAATTTCCTTACTTCCTCCAAACTTGTGTTTATGAATTTCTCTTTCTCTTGTTACTTAGTTTTTATTGCAACCATGATTAACTAATTCTTTAGTTAGGGATTAATGTTTTGAAACACAATTTTTTTTAATTATCTATACATCTGATTCCTTGTGGTATGTGGTATTTGCTATGATTAATGCTTAACTTTGTTTGGCCAACAAAGTTGTGATTTGTGTTGTGTTATGCATTGAGAGATGATAATACAATAGAATTCCAAATACTTATTTGATTACTAATTGATAAGAGATTATAATTAGCAATTAAATATCCTTAGGGTTTACTTGAATGCTAAATCTAAGAAAGCAACAAATAGTTTAATGTAATGAGAATTAGTTGAACTATTTTGACATAACTTGAATTTTGGTTTAGTTGATTAGATATCGAAAGAATTTAATCAATGCTATAGGATAGCCTAATCATATACTTAGATATGAAGATAATTGATTGATTATGGATAGATATTGATTCCTAACCATTCAATCTCGTTATTTCTTTATAAATTCTTTCATTAAATTTAGTTGTTTTGTCTGATTTAAGAATCAAGAGTAATTTGTTAAGCCTTAAACGAAAAAAAGGAATAGTAGGTAGGTGAATAAACATAGTCCTCATGGGAATCATACTCTATTCACTTTATATTCCTTATGGACTCCGTGCACTTGCGGAAAATACCCAACAAGTTTTTAGCACCATTGTCAGGGATTATTGATTTTAACATCATAAACTATTTGATTTTGTTTGATTTAAGGCAAATTTTACTTTTCTTTGTTGACTTTTGTTTTCAGTTTTTATTATTTTATAGGTGCTGATTTTTGCATATGCTCAATACTCAAAGATCGAAACCTACACTCATCCCTTATATAGCTGAGCTAACTAAATATGAAAGAGATATCAAGAAAGCAAGACAAAAAGAAATAGCTAAGATGGCAAATGAAACAGGACTTAAAGATGGGATTCAAGACTAAGAAGAGAACCAACATGGGAATCAGAGAGGAAATCAAAAAACATTGTTAGAGTTCTCTATACCGGGTTTGAATGGTGAACAACAAGGTATTACTAGACCAAGGGTCAATGCAAATAATTTTGAGATCAAGCCTTCTCTACTCCAAATGCTTCAATCAAGTATATAATTCTATGGATTGACTAATGGGGACAGCAATGCTCATATAGTCAATTTCTTAGAAATCTGTAATACCTTTAAGTATAATGGATTTTCAGATGATGCGGTGAGGCTCAGACTATTTCCTTTCACTCTAAAGGATAGGGCAAAATCATGGCTAAATTCACTATCATATGGATCTATCACTACTTGGGAGTAACTCCTCTAAGCATTCATTGTGAAGTACTTTCCTCTAGCAAATACCACAAGGATTATCAAGGAGATCACAAACTTCTAACAACTTGAAGGGGAATCATCAGATGAAGCATAAGAGCGTTATAAGGAAATTCAAAGGAGCTTCATATTGTGAAGTACTTTCCTCTAGCAAATACCACAAGGATTATCAAAGAGATCACAAACTTCTAACAACTTGAAGGGGAATCATCAGATGAAGCATAGGAGTGTTATAAGGAAATTCAAAGGAGCTTCCTACACCATTATCTTCCCGATGAACTTTTGATCCAAACTTTCTACAATGGGTGCAATTCTCACATAAGGGGCACCATTGATGCAGTAGTTGGAGGATCATTAATGAGGAAGATAACGGAGGGTGCAATTGAGCCTTTAAAAGAGATGGCAACTAATAACTCTTCATGGCCTATTGAGCGTCTCAAGAAACCATAAATAAGAGATCAGAGGGGAGTCTTGGCGGTGGATCAGTTGACGTCCTTGCAAGCATAAATTATTATTCTATTAAAGCAACTTGGTGCTTTGAATGTCACTCCAAATTTTGTTGTAGCCATTCGAAGTGGTTGTAATTTTTATGGTAGATGTGGCACATAAGCTATGATTGTTATATAGCTAACCTTGTAGTTGGAAATCAAGTGGCACAATCTACGTTGAAAATCAGTTCCAAGGAAGGTCGAGCAATAACCCTTACTCAAATACATACAATCCAGGATGGAGGAATCATCCTAACTTTTCTTGGGGTGGTAATAATGTGGGGCAATCAAATTTCAACGAGTAACAAGGACTATATAGATTTCAACAACAACCACAAGATAGGCTTACAAGCTTTAAATCAAAGATGGACAAGTTCATGGAAGTTCTCAATAATAAGATGGCTAATCAAGATAAAAACCAGCGAAGGATGGAGGCAAAATTCATTCAAATTGCAAAAGAATCATTCTTCCTCAATCTATAACTTAGAGGTGCAAGTGGGATAGCTTGGCAATGCACTTGTAATTAGAAATCAAGGGAATCCTCCAAGCAACACGGAGCCTAATCCAAAGGAGTAGTTGAAAGCCATCACTTTGAGAAGTGTTAAGGAGTTAGCGCCACCTTTGCCTAAGCAAGGAGATAAAGAAGATGAAAAAGAGGCGAATGAAAGCATGGGGAATAGTGCGGAAGAGGAATCAGATCAATAGTCCACCAATCCTCCTCCTCCTTGTCCATATAAACTAAAAGTGCCATTCCCATAAAGGTTGAGAAAGCAATAAGCAGATCAATAGATTTCCAAGTTTCTGGAGATTTTTAAAAAGTTGCAAATCAACGTTCCTTTTGCTGAGGCTTTAGCTCAAATGCCTCAATATGCAAAGTTCCTGAAAGACATCATAACCAATAAAAGGAAGTTGGATGAAAGGCAAACTATGCCTCTAACAGAAAATTGCAGCTCAATCATCACAAGCAAGATGCCGGTTAAATTGAAAGATCCAAAAAGCTTCACAATGTTATGTGTTATGGGGAATTTAGAATTTCCTAATTGTCTGTGTGATCTTAGGGTTGGCATTAATTTGATGCCAATGTCTCTCTTCAAGAAACTCAGCTTGGGGGAAGCAAAGCCTACCTCTATGCTGTTGCAACTAACGGACCACTCAATCAAACGACCATATAGAATCATTGAGGATGTATTTGTCAAGGTAGATAAATTCATCATTCTGGTGGATTTTGTGGTGCTTGACTTTGAGGACAACAAAGATGCCAAGCCTTAGTAGATGTTTATGAGAGGAAGCTTACCTTAGGGATTGGGGATGAAAAGGTGGAGTTCAATATGTTTAAAGCCATGAAACATCCTATGGAAGAGGAAGCTTACATGGGGATTGATGTTATAGAGGAATGCATCACAGAAATCAAGCAAGAGGAATGGGAAAAAGATCAATTTTTAAAGTAGCCTAGTGTCGCGGGCTTGACACTTGTAGCAAGTGCAACGATTGAAGAAATCACTAGTGTCAAGGGTGTGACACTAGCTAAAATCAGATCCTGAGCTGAAATTGAAGGGACATGGTGTCACATCCCAATTTTGGAGATATGATGGTCTTAGAACATGGGGAGACATAAAGTCACCCATGCCCATAGAACCCACTCATGCATATATAAGCATTACCTAGGATCATACTAAAATCTTATGCATTAACTTAATTATCCAATAATAAGGAAACTTTAACTAGTGGAAGAATAGCTTAAAATACTTTAAATACAATTCATAAGAAAATAACATTTAAGACTCTAAATAAATTATCAAATGAGTTATATTCCAAATAAAACTCCTGGAGCATTTACGAGTGACTCTTTATAGCACAGTACAATAAAAGACTTAGATAAGGAAATTCCCTAAGCAAAGTAGATTGCTTGAGATAATACCTTGCCTTCTCAAAATGCACACCTAGAACCACATAAGGAAAAAGGGATGAGATAGATGATCTCAATGAATAAACAATATAGTACATACATTAACATATAAATTCCTTTAAAAAGGAAACTCATAGCTTATACACATAGTTTATGATTTACAATTCATGAATCAAGTTGCAATTTAGCAAGGTTTTCAATTTAGCAATTTTGCAAAAATCACACTTATAACATATAAAGAGTGAAGATTGTTACTCTATCACTCGAACACATAGAGGAGATGTGGCATTAAACGAAATTTCAACTCATATTACATGGAAAGGCATGAAGTTGATCAGGCCCTACGGCTAGAACCGCCCCTTCTAGTTGGGGTGGATACACTACTTGAACAATAACACATATCCCTTTATAAGGGTTCATAATTCATAAATTCATGGTTTGCAATTTAACAAGGATCATAGAAATCAACTTGTAAACTTATAACTTATGGAGTTGATGGCTTATTAACTCATTCACTCAAGGGAGAGGTGGTATCATATCAAATTTCAACTCCTAACTTATAACTTATAAAGAAGCGTGAAACTGATCAGGCTCCACGGCTAAAACCACCCCTTTTAGCTGAGGTGGATACACTACCCCTATCTATCGGGTTAAGACCATATGCACAGGTTCTTATGATTTTCTGCATCGGCTTGAGGATTTTTGCATAAAGAGTTTATAGAGACCATAGCTAAAGCTAATGGCAATCACTTATAACACTAGCATTGAAGAATATAATCATATGTAACATAATAGCAATAGCAGTTTAGCTTATTGAACAAAAGTAAAAAATAGTGTGGTTCCAGAAAGAAAGTAAGGTAAGGCAACAATTACAAAGGTTCTTTCTTATTATTGAATAAACATTTATAGTTTCTGATCAATTATCTTTTCGCAACCCAAGCTTAACAAAGAATTCATATAAATTATAATTTAGGATAAAAAGAAACTTAGGTTCTAAGAATCTCAAAGCTTCACATAATTTGATAACTTGTACTTTGAACTTAAACATAATGTTTACTCACATTGTGGTTCTTTAACTCCTAATTACTATAGCTCGTGAACTTCTAATACTTCTCAAGCTCTAACATAACATTATAATTCAATACTTAGCATTTGTTTAATATCATGCTATCCTATCCCATAACTACCCTATGCATAATTCACATACACTTGGAGTTACACTTAGAAGTGCACTCATCACTTGCACATAACATGTTGACTTTTAAAGTCTCGCACACTTAGCCTTTATGGGCTCACATGAAATCACATTATAACTCATACTATGACTTTTCTAAAGTCAAACACAATATATCATAATCTTAATATCAATTCAATTTAATATTCAACTTAGTACCCTTAACACTTTCCATATATATCAATTTAACAAGTAATCTTAAAGAGTCATGCTTATCTCTTTTGACCAAATCATACAATCAATCCCATAGTCAACTTAAGGTCATTAATCCATAATTAACACATCATAAGGCCTAATTCACATGCTACTTAATCATATACACTTGTTAACCATAATATAGTAGTAGGGTTAAGAAACCCTAGGTAGGCCAAACCTCTCTAAACATTGTCTAGAGCTATTCCTTCAACCAACATGCAATTAAATTATTTATCATTATGTATACATATCAACAATCATTAAAGTATATCATATAAAAATTGTAGACATTGGGATCAAAATCCAATGTAGGCCGAATCATACATTCAAGGTAAAACATGGACTTTTCTTGCTTTTCACACATTTCGTTCATTATAGTAATATGCAAAAACATGATTTAAACCAATATTTTTCATGTAAACATAACAAAAATCATTTTAAAATACCAAAATATAAGAATCGACACCCCCTTGTAGAACATATGTATGAAAATTCCAATTTTAGGTTTTAGGGTGAAAAACATAGATTCTCTTGCTTTTCGTACTTTTTGATCATTACAGTAATATATAGAAACATGATTTAAATCAATATTTTTTATCTAAATACAAAAAAAATTAGTTTAGAATGCATCATCATACAAATTGGCACCCTCTTTAAAAATATGCATGAAAATTCTAACTTTTGATTTTAGAGCTCACCTTTAGTGGATTCGTAAAAAAAGAGTTGTGGTTATGGTTGAAAATCAGTTTTTCCTTCAAATAAAACACCTAGGCTGAATTTAATAAGAAGAAAAATAGTAAATATACAGCCCCAAATAGATTTCTCATGGTTAGTTTTATAAAAATCAAATAGTAGATTAAAAGAAACGAGAAACTTACGAAAATGATCACAAAATCGCAAGGTTTAAAGGCACCTTGTGAATTTTGGTTGAGAGAATTTTTCTATAAAAATTTTGAATAATAATAGAATGGTGGCTATCAAGATCAAGGGCAGCCAAATTTAGGTTTATATATTTAGGATTTTGGCAAAATTACAAGTTTGCCATTAATGAGCTATGTTAGGAGTGTTTTGATGTGTTGGGCTTTTTAATTTAATTTATGGGCTGTTTATACATAATTAAAAATCCCCCCAAAAATATTTATTTAAAATACTCATAAAAATTATTTTATGCTTAAAAATCGCTTTGTGCATGAAAATTCACTTTATGTGCAATAAATCATTTTATGCTTGTACACTTCATGTAAATCACTTATTTCACAATAATGATTCATATTATGCATATTAGAATTAATATAATGTATCATATACTCATCAATCACATAACACATGAATTTTCATAAAAGCACACATTTTGTCATAATAGCTCTAAATTCAAGTTGTCACGAAACTCCTAGGGTAGGTGTGGGTTATTACATGTGGTGCGATTGTGACACCTATGGTAGGCATGACACCCAGTTTTCATGAATTCTGAACTTTTGGTGAGAAATGACAACCCTACCCCTCCATTTATTAAAAAGCCTCCCTAAGTAAAACTTAAACCACTTCCAAATCACTTGAGATACACCTTTTTGAGAGGAGGAGAGGAACTTCCAATCATAATTTCAACAATAACGTAGGGTAGTGCAATTGGTGTGGCAAAAAATAAAAGCTATTTGTGGCAAATCTCTAATACTAAGGGAATTAATCCTTCCATTATTCATGCATAAAATCCATATGGAGGATGGGTTTCAAGCTACAGCAAAAAGGCAAATGAGACTAAATCCTAACATAAAAGAGGTGGTCAAAAAGGAGATCGTGAAGCTCTTAGATGCAGGAATAATTTATCCTATCTTTGATAGCTCTTGGGTGAGTCTAATCCAATGTGTACCTAAAAAAAGGGTATGACAGTGGTGGAAAGTAAAGATGGGGAGCTATTTTCAAAAAGGACAATCAATGGTTGGAGGGTTTGCATTGATTATCTTAATTCAACAACAAGGAAGTATCACTTCCCTTTCCCATTCATTGATCAGATGTTAGAGCAAATTACAAGCCATACTCATTATTGCTTCTTTGATGGGTATTCGGGTTATAATCATATTTTTGTCTCTCTAGAAGACCAAAACAAGACCACTTTCATATGTCCTTATGGTACCTTCGCTAATAAGCGTATGCCATTTGGATTATGCAATGCTCCTGCTACTTTCCAAAGATGTATGATGGCTATATTTTCAAACATGATTGACGACACTATAGAGGTCTTCATGGATGATTTCTCTATATTTGGGGATTCCTTTGATCAATATCTCATTATTTTAGATTGGGTGCTCAATAGGTGTGAAGACACAAACCTAGTGCTAAATTAGGAGAAGTGTCACTTCATGGTGGATGAAGGGATAGTGTTAGGGCATAAAATTTCAAACAAAGGCTTGGAGGTTGATAGAGCAAAAACTGAAGTCATAGAGAAATTGCCTCCCCCTACTTCTATGAAAGGAGTTCGAGCTTTCTTGGTTCATGCAGGGTTCTATAGGCGGTTTATCAAAGATTTTTCTTTAATTGCTAAACCTCTCACTAACTTATTAATTAAAGATGCTCCTTTGATTTTGATGATCAATGTTTGGATGCTTTTAAGAGATTGAAAAAAGCCTTTGTGTCAGCTCTAATTATCTCTCCTCCTGATTGGGCTCTTCCCTTTGAAATCATGTTTGATGTAAGTGATCAAGCTTTGTGTTGTGTATTATGTTAACAAAAAAACAAGAAGCTCCATGTGATTTATTATGCAAGTAAGACATTAGTGGGAGCTCAACTTAACTACACAACTATGAAGAAGGAGATGCTGGCTGTGGTGTTTGCAATTGACAAATTTTGATCATTTCTTTTTAGCTCGAAGGTTATCATCTTCACTGATCATACAACTTTGAGATACCTTTTTGCTAAGAAAGGTGCTAAGCCTCGACTCATTCAATGGGTTTTACTTCTCGAAGAGTTTGATATCGAGATAAAAGATAAGAAAGGATCAGAAAATCTAGTAGCAGATTATTTGTCTCAATTGAAAGGAGTTGAGCACAAGTACAAGGATGAACAAGGCATCAATGAGCTCTTCCTTGATGAATCTCTCATGCTCATTGAACAAATAAGCACTCTTTGGTATGCGGATGTGGCAAATTACTTAGTTTGTGGCATTCTACCCCTAGATTTGTCTTATCAACAAAAGAAGAGGTTTTTGTTTGAAGCTAATCATTATTTATAGGATGAGCCTTTCCTCTATAAAATTTATAGGGATGGTTTGATTAGAAGATGTGTACTTAAGGAAGAGACATTAGAGGTGCTGAATCAATGCCACATTTCAACCTATGTAGGCCATTTTGGGGTCACCAAAAAACCATTGCTTGAATTCTAGAGAGTGGATTTTTTTGGCCTGCTCTATTTTAAGATACTAAGAACTTTATTACCCATTATGATCAATGTTGAAGAGCTAGAAATCTATCAAAAAGGAATGAGATGCCACTCACTTCCATTCATGAAGTGGAATTGTTTGATGTGTGGAGACTTGATTTCATGGGTCCATTTCCCTCCTCTTATGGGAACAAATACATCTTGGTGGGGGTTGACTATGTATCTAAATGGGTTGAAGCAATTGCCACTCCTACTAATGATGCAAAGGTGGTGATCAGGTTCCTAAAGAAGCTCTTCTCAAGATTTGGGGTTCTAAGAGCTATAATCAGTGACGGAGGCACTCATTTTTCTAACAAAAACTTTAAGATACTACTCAAAAAAATGGGTTCCATCCTAGAGTTGCTACACCCTATCATCCTCAAGCTAGTAGTCAAGTAGAGGTGTCTAATAGAGAGCTGAAGAGAATCCTTGAGAAAACAATCAATAGGTCCCAGAAAGATTGAGCGGCTAAGCACGATGATGCTCTATAGGTGTATAGGATAGCTTACAAAACACTTATTGGTATGTCACCATACAGGTTGGTTTATGGCAAGGTGTGTCACCTACTGATAGAGTTGGAACATCAGGCTTATTGGGCAATAAAATTGCTCAATTTTGATTTAAAGGCTACTGGAGGAAAGAGGCTATTAGATTTGAATGAGTTGGAGGAGATTCGACACTTAGCCTACAAGAATGCCAAGATTTACAAAGAGAAGACTAAGAGATGGCATGTTGCTCATATCCTCAAGAAAAAATTCAAGGAAGGAGATTCAGTTTTATTATTTAATTTAAGGCTGAAACTTTTCCTAGGCAAATTGAAATTAAGGTGGAGCTAACCATTCAAAATAGTTCAAGTGTTTTCCCATGGTGCTTTAGAACTTGAGAATTCAAAAGGGGAAACCTTTAAGGTCAATGGGCATAGATGCAAACTCTACTATGGTGACCTTATAACTCGAGCAAGGGAATCAATCTCCTTAGTTGAAGTTCGCTGAAGACCATATCCTCAATGTCCAACTAACACGACATTAAAGAAGTGCTTTTTAAGAGGCAACCCAAGTTATCTTTTGTTATTTCTTTTCTTGAATTTTACTCTTTTCCTTTAGTTCATTATTTTAAGTAAGGGTTTTTGGCTGTTAATTAGTGTTCATTTGTGACTTTTCACCTTTAGTTCATGGTTCATTTTAGTTGTCTTCTTGTTTCTTAGGAAGTGAAGCATGTTGGAAGTCATCCAGGAGTAAAGCACAGCGACACGGGCGCAACAAGCTAATGTCACAAGAGGCAAATAGGCATGATGGGCGAGCTAAGTGTGTCGTAAAAGCACCGCCTATCATACCCACAACAAAGGGCTCAGCAATAAGTCCCATCACGTCCGCACTGCCTATTGCAGGTCCAATGATTGGATAGACCAAAAAAAAAAAAAAACCTCTTTTAAAATAGCATGTGAGCAGCCCCACTCCATTTTCTTCTTCTTCCTCGCCAAATTTTTGCACCTTTCTCTCCACCTCTTTTCAAATCCCTAACCCTCAAGCTCTTAAATCTTTCTAAAATTCCATAAATTTCTTCTCTTAAAATCTAATCCAACCCCACATTCCTTCAAAGCATCAAGAATCTATGGCTTCAAGGGTTAAAGGTGTGGTTAAAAAGGCTAACTTAAGGAAAGGCAAAGCAAGAATGGAAGAGGAAGAAGCAAGCAATCTAGCCTATAAGTTTTGGGCTTCTTTCCCTATCTTGAATGAGGAAGAAGGCAAGAGATATGTTTCTCTAATCAAATGTACAATGCATCCTTATAGATATTTGAATGACCATGCTTTGGAAACTATAAGCTTCAAGGAAAAATTAACAAAATTGTGTGTTAAACTTGGGTAGGGAAAAATTATAGTGATGAAACATCCTACATTTATGGAATTAACTGGTGAGTTTTTCACTTCCTTGAAGTATTCCACTTCTAGTGAAAAAAATTTGGAATGTAGGATGTTAGGTAAAGAGTACCAAATTGATTATGATACCATGTTTAGAGCTTTTGGATTTCCAAAAGGGGTAGTACTGATTTTGCGAAAAATTTTGATATCAGTAAATTTTGGAAGAAATTAACTAGGGTGGACAAGTTTAATACTCACAATACATCGAATGGGTTAATAAGAGACCACAATTACTTGATTTTGCATAAATTTATGTATCATGCTATCTTTGGCAAATTAGAGAGTAATAAGGCCTCTATTAAAGAGTTGTTTATGTTGTGGTATTTGCACACAAATCATAAAATTTACACCATATACTACATTTTGCAAAGTTTGATATACATTGTGACTCATCCCAACGCCACCATTGCTATGGGCCATATTGTAACGTGACTTGCTGTGTATTTTAAAGTTTTTGATGAGAATAGTCCAGTTATGGAAGAATTGAAAGGATAAAGTTTCATAATAAATGCCTTGATTTGGTCAGAGATTATTGATATTGATATGACCTTGAAAGACCCCGCCACCTGAAAGTGTCAATAGCTAAGGCGTGGCATGCAATCAAGCATTCCTACTACTTCTTCAACTCATGTGGATGAAGATGAGGAGAGTAGAAAGGAGGAAAAAGAAAAAGAAGATGATCATAAGCAAGAATAGGGTAGTTGGAAGCAAGTTCTATGATAGTTGGATGCTTTTGATGAGCACAGCTGGAGGGTGGGCACTTAATTGGATGACATGGATTTGCGACTTCATCATATGGAGAAGCAACAATGCTACCAAAGATACAAGCTTTCCAAATTTTTTGATCAATCTAGCCTAAACATCCCATCTCCTCCACCATCACCTCCTAATTAGCAAGGGAAGCCTTTTAAACCTTTTTTTTTGTCTATTTTTCATATGTTCATTATGTTTGCATTATGGCAATCATACTAGGGACGATGTGATATTCAAGTTGGGGGAGGGGGGGGTGGGGGGTAGGGGGGTGTGGTTATGTTGTGAATTG